>QANZ01007281.1:110365-130861 GCA_003254925.1 Chamaecrista fasciculata
GGGGGAGCATGGCCCCCACCGGCCCCCCTTCCCTCCGCCTCTGCCCCCAATGTTTCATATTTGAGTCAATTGTATCCCCAAATTAGCGATATAATTGACAAAAAAAAAGAAGATTGAAGGTATAATTGACACAAAAACTTTTTGGGGTAGCACTAAAATTGACCTCGTACTTTAGCTATAATCTAGATTATTATTGATGCACTCTCCATTTCCTTCCATTTGAACAATTATCGATCTTCCATTAAATCCATTGCTCTCAGGTTATGTTATGTCATCTATTTATGAGCTTTATTGACTTCTTCAATCTCTACCTTCTCTTTTCAACAACTGCGAATCTTGTGAGTTTACAGAGAAAATTAAATCAGGGGGATATGTTTCTCATACCTCTTTCATTAATAAAATTTTAGCACACGTTGAATTATGTAAACAAAATTAACTTCAATGATCTTTGCCTTTTCCATAGGTATTAGGTATAAAGAATCTAAGTGTAATATCACCCAATCTAATTATGAGGTTATATAGGTAACATAATTTAGATAACATCAATTTTTTAGGCTAGAAATTTCTAATGCATTAAGTGTATCAGTAGAGTTTTCAGGGGTTGGGTTCAAGGCGGATTGAATCGGATTCATTATTTTATTTGATGGATTTAATAAGTTTGAATTGAAGAAAATAATTGTGTTAACCCAAACTAAATGGTAACAGATGACTCATACCACTTTTTGTTTCTTATATTTTGTTTTTCAATTCCGTCCCTTTTAATTTTTCCCATCAATATGATCCTTCACAATTTGTTTTTGCGGGACTTAACTGAGAATAAAATTTTTTGAAGGGACCAAATTGTGAAAATAATATAATTTGAAAGATCAAAATATAATTTTAACTAAATAAAAAATATTTTTTTTTTATTTTTATGAGTCAGAGAGTTGAGATAGGTTAAGTAAACTCAAAATTTTGAAACAGATACTCATGAAATATAAGCTATAAAATATATTTATCAAGAGTAAGTATTCTTGCATGAAAATATTTTGATTCTCGCATTGCAAATCATATTGTTGTACTTATTATCATCAATCTTATGTAAATTTTTCATGTAATAATACTATTATTTTTTCACATTGTATATTTTATCAATGATTTATATAAAAAATTTACTCGTGCAACGCACGAGTTAAAGCCTAGTAGTAGAAATTTTGATGTTCTTCTCCATAATTACTTTCTAAATTTCCTTTTCTCTTCCTAAAGATAAAAAGTCCCTTTTAATTCTAGGACTGAGAGAGATCAAAACAAAGATATTATTATACTTTACACTTGTCTTTTTTTAAAAAAATGATATATCATAATGTTCTTTGACAACTATAAGAGTGTATTTTTATATGGACTTAACACTTAAAAATTTTATTCTTAAAATGTCAAAACAGAATTTCAACTCTAACCAGTAATGCACTATATAATGATACAATACTCACTAGTTGACTTTGATTTGAATTGTCAATTAAAAGTATTTAATATTTAGCTTGATGCATGCAGTTTCGCAATTTTTTATATGTGGATTCTATACCCTATTACACCTCTGTCATCGATTTTTATTTTCAAATTCTGAGCAGATGCATTCTCAGACTTTTCATTATACTTTAATAGTTACCAAAAAGAAAAATAAGAAAATTCATAAGATATTTTTGACCGAAAGTTTGTTAAAATTCTTACAAAATTTTCTATAAGCTTATACAACTATTTTTTTTTAAAAAAAATAAATAAAACAGATCTAACTTCTAATAAAAGCAAACTTTAAATTTCTTTTTACTGATTAAAAAGAAAAGCACTTGGCAATAATGTTAATTAAAAAACTCAAAAAAAAAAAAATCCAATCTCAACCTAATAATAATCTCAAAATTTGAGGTAGAACAAAATAATTTGGTCGGTGATCAAATGTTAAAGGGTACAAATCATGTCAATGAGGCTTGACTCACTTGGTTACCTTTTACCCATGATAATTGCATGGTTTGGGTTCAATGTGCTCTTTGAGCCTAGAAGCTTGCCTGATCTTGGACTGGAGCGTCATTCCCTCACCTAAATTTTTTGATACAAAAAAAAGGGTACAAACCATCGTCTTGGAAGGAAAATTGACCTAGGATTATGTGATTCGAGCCCATACATAGTATTCTATTTCGAAAAAATTTATTATTTAATCTATCAATAATCAAAATGCATTATTTAGTCCTTGAAATATTTTAATTATCAAATATTTGGTCTCTAATGATAATTTAGTCCTTGAATTTAAACTAATTTTATACTTTAGTCCAAAAATTTGTACTAAATTAATAATATTAAGTTCCTATTTAGTACTTAAATTTATATTATTTGATCCTTAAATTTGTACTTTTTATCTATAAATTTGACTCAAGAACCAAATTTTCCACAATTGCAATAATTCAAGGACTGAATAATATATTTTGATTATTCAATGACTGATTAATTTATTCAAACAATGTTTTCTCTTTTTATTATAGCTTGAAGTCCCATTATTCTGAAGAATCGTGGCAATAGAAAACCCAGCTAAAAGATTGCATAAGATTCATGATGTGTAGAAGTATGACTATGTTTTTGGTCAATTCTGACTGGATTAGAAATTGGACTCATTGGTCAAGAATCAAAATGATCACTAAATTTCAGCTATTTAACAATCCAGAACTAGAGAGAAGGAAGCAAAATAATCTAACAATTCCACGCAGCTTTAAACATTAATACAAGTATACCATAAACCAAGTCTATTGTATCAAACCTTGTTTTGTCATTCTAGGCAGCCTCTAGCAATCCTTTCATGAAGAAGTCTTCTTATATACTTTAAGAATAACTGCTTGAAGAAGAATTAACATTATGCTGCATCTCGCACACAAAATATTGTCCTTAATATGCACAATTCATCAAGAAATAAATTATTTATAACAATGTATTTCTTGAATAAGATCTATAACTTCATTCATACTTTTAATTTTACAATATCCTTGAGTAAATATCATTGTGTTGCATCTCATGAATAAATCTTCAACACAACAAATTCAACTTAATATAAATAAACCATCAATAAGTGATGTACTTACTGTATCTAAAACTAAGTTAGTATAATACAGTGTTTTAAGAGACTCATAGCTTCGTTTCTTTGTCTCCTCGGGAGATTTAACGGCAGCTCTTGTTTTCCTTGTTTTCCATAACTCATTAAGGTGCCATAAATAACTCCATTCAACTGAAAACCTTTTGCTATTGTCTCGACATTTCAATGCTCTATCAACCTTTATTATTAATGCAAAGTCCTTCATTAGTACAACCAGAGTAACATTTGGTTTGACTACCTTCAACATGAATCTTCCCCATAATAGAGAAAACAAAACCCATCTGACACAAGAAAGTAAGAACTTATGAAATCAGTACCCTTTATGAGAAAAGAAAAATCAAACACACAATTAGTGGTAACTCGTTATCTTCAAAACATATTATTTTTACATGATTAATAATATCAATAACATATTTTCATCCTTCAGGCAAACAAATAAACTCTTTTTCATCTTCTACCTATAATTCTACCATTTTCTCCATTCTTATTAAAACATCAAAACATAAATTGTATGTGTGTTTTGATTATTCATAAACCTATTAAAAAATCATTATTAAAAAAGAAAAGAATGATGGACAGTGTCAACAGAGTAAAAGACATATACAAACTTCAAAGGTAGATGAGCAACATATTATGCTAAACTAGAATTTTCTCATCATCGACGTGAATATTACCAAAGAAATTCAGAGATTATCATTTCATTCAATTTTTCTAAAATAAATTGAACCAGCAATCACGAAAGAAAGAAAGAAAGAAATAGAAGAATCTTGAAGCATACCATAGAACATCGGAGGACAGATGGTCTGTGCGACGATCTGAGTAGTGGAGAGTATGAATGGCGGCTACTCCCTAGGGTTTGATCTTTGAACTTTGATTTAAGAATTTGTAAGTTATTGGCAAAACACCATTTCGTGTCCCTAACGTTTGCGGTGATTTTTAGTTATGCCCCTAACGTTTCATTTGTGTCAGTTGTGCCCCCAATGTGAAACGTTAGTTTCAATTATGCCCCCACCCTCGTTACTGTACCGTTTTTCGGAACTTTTGAGCTTCGATCCGTGTTCATTTCAGTNTAAGTTATTGGCAAAACACCCTTTCGTGCCCCTAACGTTTGCGGTGATTTTCAGTTATGCTCCTAACGTTTCATTTGTGTCAGTTGTGCCCCCAATGTGAAATGTTAGTTTCAATTATGCCCCCACCCTCGTTATTGTACCGTTTTTCGGAACTTTTGAGCTTCGATCCGTGTTCATTTCAGTTTGTTTTGATAAATGAGTTTATGGGTACTCATTTTCGGCTCCTAAGGATCATTTTGCACATGGAAATTTTGAGAAAAATGCTTCGTTTTGCTGCATTTCGTTTTGGTCCTTTTTGGGGTTCATCGGGTCCGATTTTCTTCGGATTTGGGGCTATTTTGAGCTTAATCTTTGAAATTGATCCAAGGAATCAAGTTTCTGATGTCCAAAAATTAAAACCCATGTGAAACATTTCCTGCAATGATATGTGAGGTTGAGGTTATAAAACCTCCTAATGAAGTTTGTATCTCTTAAGAGTGGGGTGTCTTAATTGCGGGAACGCCCTTGACAGATTCACTTATTTGAATGTGGGAGTGGGGTCGCTCCTATGAGGATATACATGGCATATTCTCAAAACACATTCAAGAAACAGGATCGCACAATGGCCGCGTAATGTGCCGGCGAGGGCTCATAAATTGCACCTGGGTTATTATGTGCAAGGTATGTATTTTGTTTCCCCTAAGCAGTCATAGTTCAAGGCGAATACCACTATTGGCTCTCAATCAGGATACACATTTTTGCTAAATATAGATTCAAAGCAAATTAGCTATCTATATTATGCATAATAATCCATCTCTACCCAAATTAAATATTTAATTGTGAGAGAATTTATAATAATAAGTGGGGGAATGTTGGTTTTTAGTATAAATAATTGTATATTATTATAAATAAAGAAACTTTAATATACCTTAATTTGGTTTTAGAAATTCTGCTCGTTTTGGTTTTTATTGCATTATGGTCATTATATACATTCATTTGGTTTTCATTGCATACNAGTGCCATCAAATGGTTACTTTTTATTAATTGTGTTATAATGTGCCATCAATGTTATTCCAACGGGCTGAATTTGAAAGAAACAAGCATGTGATGGTTTGTAATTAATATATATATATATATATGAGTGTTGGAGTTTAGTGAAAACATGAACAATACTAAGTGTGAAAGTGAGTAAAATACTTGTGTCTTTTAGATAGAGAAAGGTGTGGGAGTAGATTCCTATCTACTTTGTGTAGAAGTTGTAGACTTAAGAAGACGAGTATTTGGCCATTGTAACCTGGAGGTGACGCGTCCGTGTACCACTACACCGGGAAAATAGACAAAGTTTCTATCCGTGGAGGGCGTGAATTACCTTAAAGAAAGCGAGATATTCGTGCCTCGGCCTAATACCACNATATGAGTGTTGGAGTTTAGTGAAAACATGAACAATATTAAGTGTGAAAGTGAGAGTAAAATACTTGTGTCTTTTGGATAGGGAAAGATGTGGGAGTAGAGTCCTGTCTACTTCTTTGTGTAGAAGTTGTAGACTCAAAAAGGCGAGTATTTGGCCGTTGTATTCTGAAGGTGACGCGTCCGTGTACCACTACACCGGGAAAATAGACACAGTTTCTACCCGTGGAGAGCGTGAATTACCTTAAAGAAAGCGAGATATCCGTGCCTCAGCCTAATACCACGCAGTCCGTCTTTTCTAACATTTTTATTTTTTGTCTATTATTTTCTTATTTTCTCTTGTAGCCCCAACAGCCATTCCCTCACCTAAATTTTTTGGTACAGATAAAAAGGGTACAAACCATCGTCTTGGAAGGAAAATTGACCTAAATTGACCTAAGATTATGTGATTCGAGCCCATACATAGTATTCTCTTTCGAGAAAACTTATTATTTAATCTATCACTGATCAAAATACATTATTTAGTCCTTGAAATATTTTAATTATCAAATATTTGGTCTCTAATGATAATTTAGTTATTGAATTTAAACTAATTTTATACTTTTAGTCCATAAATTTGTACTAAATTGCACCTGGGTTATTATGTGCAAGGTATGTATCTTGTCTCCCCTAAGCAGTCATAGTTCAAGACGAATACCACTATTGACTCTGAATCAGAATACATATTTTTGCTAAATATAGATTCAAAGCAAATTAGCTATCTATATTATGCATAATAATCCATCTCTACCCAAATTAAATATTTAATTGTGAGAGAATTTATAATAATAAGTGGGGGAATGTTGGTTTTTAGTATAAATAATTGTATANTTTTTTTCTAGAAGGGAAAGTATTGCTGATATATCTTCTTCTGTGTCCAACCAAAAAAATGACTTTGAAGTTTAAGTATGTGTATCTAACTCTTTTCTAAATTTTTAATTAAGTTAACAGAATTTGTTAAATGAAACAAATATTTATCACATTATAAATTTATCATCTATCTAATCATATTTAATCCATTAAAAAAAATCTCCCAAATTTCAAATGCTTCCTCCGAAGCTGTGCAGAAAAAGTGAAATTACACTACACTTGCCCTAATATTTATTGTAATAACCAATAAGGGGTTGGTTAAAGTGATAAACGATATGGTATTGTTTAAATAAGATTTTAATTTTAAGGCTTTGAAAATACAATCATTTTTGTTAGGATACTATTCTATTATAGCTAGGTTTATAGAGTCCTTAAAAGTTTAGGTGAGTTGAGCCCTAGAGGCTCACCAAGGCTTGGGCATGTCTCCAGATTCTATGAGCGCTTACAAAAGTACTTACAGATCGTCTACTAACAAAGCTCTCACATCTACAATGAGATTCGAACTCGAACTCACAACCTTGTGAGTTATGAGTTGACTTTTTACCGACTGGACCAATCTCTAGGCTTATGAGCTTTGATTACTGGTTAAGCAACTATTGAAGAATTAATAGAATAGAGTTGGATAATTTACACATAATCCAAAATTTAGGGAAGTAGCTTACATTTTAGCAAAAAGTAATAGATAAGCTAGAAAAGATTTTGAAAAATTAATTATAAAAAAATAAAAATAAAAATTGTGATAGGAGAAGTCAAAAATACAAATGCCATTACATTAGCTTTGAAGGTGAAGGTAATCCCCCCAATTTGTATGAAAATGCATGATGCTATAATAATTCTGGTACCACCACTACTACATCTCCCATTACTGTTACGCACTCTGTGCTTCTAAGAAGGCATTAAATTCATCTCTTGCCTTTCTCAATCGAGGTGTTATGCAAGCCGACGCCGGCGACGTAGGCGAAGACGTCGCCGACGACGTAGAAAACCGAACATGCCGAGGCGACGCATCTGATTTCCTCCCTCCATTGTTGCCTCTGCAACTACCATTCTTCAGCACTCCTTTTATGTCCTTCTCGAACACGAACGCCGCCGTCACCGGTGAATGCGCATCGTCCTCTCCGCCGCCGCCGCATCGGATCAATTCCGACGGCAGATCGAAGTACGAACTTATGGAGTCGTCGACTTCCGTCGTCGCCGCCGCGGCGTCCGATGCTTGGATTACGGCTCTCGGTGACGGAGCCCAAGATCCGCATTCGAATTTCTCCAGAGAAACCGTCCGAGATATTGCAATTCCACCTTCTGTAGTACTCATCTTGTGATTCGAATTTGATGCCTCTTTTCTGATTGTTCTCATAGGCTTCGCTTTCCCAAATCCTGGAAGGTACAGGCAGCATTTGAAAACTTTATTCTCATTATTATTGTTATTATTATGATTATTGATGTAAATTTCTGGAGGTTCAATCTTATGAATACGGTTAGGGCTTTGGTTAATTTTGTTAGGGATCGCATCTTTCGTGGTCGATTTTCTAGGATTTGCGAACCAGAGATCTTCTAATTCTTCCGATGGCGCGCTGGCTCTTCCTTCGCCGCACGACTTGCTCTTCTCTAGGTAATTAATTTCTTGAGGATGATCTCCTTTCGGCTTCTTCTTCTTCGAAACCAATCGAGGCGACGATGCAGCAGAATTCGGTTGGCTTATGCTCAGGAATTTCGACTTCGGAGGCCGTAGCGGCGGCGGAAAATTCGTCGCCTTAAGTGAACTTATTTGTTGCTGTTGATTTAGGTGAAAATGATCTTTGAGATTGAGAGAGTGAGGATCCACAGCAATCTCTTTTGGGATTCTTGCGGCGACGAAATCATGAGGTTGAGGTGTGATTGTTGATGATTCTTGAAAGCCATGGTGGTGCTTTGTGGTGATGAGGATTGGCATATCAGGAATTTGAGGCGCCATTTCTAGCTGCTTGTGAACTGAAAACAGAGCTCACTGGGCTATTTATAGAAAACGAGGTTAGATTAATAATTCATCAATGAGGCCACCACGTTCATGTACATAATGTTAAATGGTACGTGATCACCATTCTCTTTTTCTTAAATTTATAATCCTTTTGATTTTGTCCTTATGCTTCAGTTGACTTTTTCTGTTAAATAATTGCTTGATGAATGCTGAGTATATAGTTAATGATTATCTCTTTATAATATTATTGGGTAAACTAAAATTTTAATCTCTAAATCATATGATGTTACCGTTTTAGTCCTTAATTTTTTAAAATGCTCGACCTAGTCCCTATAAATTTAGGAGTGATTGTCAATTAGTCATTCTATTAACATCTGACCCTTAAGCACATTCAAAGACTAAACTTCAATAAGTCATAAGTCATAAGTTCTCATAAACTAATAACTAATCAATTATTTCAAAAATTTCCTTACCAAAAAAAAATTATTTCAAAAGTTTAAAAAATTACCAATATCGTCTATATAATTTTAAAATTAAGTTGATAGTTTACTCGACATTTTTTTTTGGTACACAAAAGTTTAAGTGAGTTGGGTTTCAAGGGCTCACTAATGTTAGGGCAAGCCTCGAGGGTCTACGAGAGCTTACAGAAATACTTACAGGTTGTTTACCAACAAGGTTGAGAATCAAACTAATGATCTTGTAGGTTATGAGGTGACTCTTTATGAATTGGGTCAACCTTTGTTGACACTCGAGTATTTAATATTAAATATCCAAAAGATATGTAAAACTAAAATATATAAATTAATTCAATTCCTATATCCACGAAAAATGATTTACTATCAATTACACTCTCCTATTTTTACTATCTTAGTTCTAAGATTAGAGAGGCAGTTTTAATTCTTTATAATATTATTTATATTTGTACCTAAATCTCCTTTGTTTTTTTCCTGAAATATATAGCAGGCTAGCAACGCATGCACGACTTGATAATTTTTTAACGTGCCGGCGGCATCAAATAAAAACCTCAAAACGTGAAAGCTTATAAATAAGAAAGAATCTAGGACGACCCAACGTGATAACAATATTATAAGGCCTCATGGATTAACATAATGTGAAATGTTGACTATCATATACAAACTGCTCAAGATATCATTTTAACAGGTTGAACTAGTCGAAACACCATATTTTTTTCCAAGAACTACGCATTTCACAATGCACTGTTATATATGATTTCAACCAAATACTGTAAATTACTAACTCATCATGTTCGTATGGTGTGAACATTGTTATTGTACATTGAAATCTAAAGAAATATGAGTGGCTACTGGAGGGAATTGTAAAACAAGATCAAAACTACAGATATTCCTATAATTACAGGAAATGCTGTCACCAAATATAGCGCTCCATAGCCCTGCAGGAGAAACAACCTCCTCAGTGGAAAAGCACAATGGTTTCATAATAAGAAAACGAGAAAATTTACTAACTTTTAACCCTCAAAGATAATGTTTTAAGGATTAAATAGTTTACATTTGTAAAAAATTCAGGGACCAAAAAACGTATTTTCAATTTATGGAACTAAATCTTAGTTTTGAGACAAATTCAAGGACAAAAAATAAAGTTTTCTCTAAGAAAGAAGTGCTTCTGCAAAAATAATATGGAGAAATTCCCTAAAGTGCTCCAACACATTGGACTTTTCATAGCCCAGAATGTCTTGTCTCCTATAAATAAAGAAGAAACAAAGCCAAGGTTTTATTTGCTTGCAGGAAGTCAAAACATTGCGAAGACACAAAAAAGGAGGAGGTGCACATTATCTGCAGATTCTATATAAACTGATAGTTGCACTAATTTACCGTGAGTTTTATTAATACAGCATTAAAAGTGATACACCAGAATCGATCATCATAGTTGCTAGCTAACACAAAGGAATCATAAATTTTTATTTTTGGGGAAACTATAGGGACTGACCACAGCAGGGGGCACTTCCGTGTCATCGCTGCTGACCGTTGCATCTTCAATCTCAGCAGCTGAATCCCAATCAACTTTCAGTCTTTTTGCAGCCTTTTCAGGATCGATTCCGGTGTCGGTGGCTTTAGCGTAGAGGGATTTGCTGGGCTTTGTCTTTGGTGCTTCAACCTAGCCATTATTTTATACAAGAAAAAAAATTGGTAAACAACATCAATGGAACAAAAGTGTAAATAATTCATAGATGGGCTTGTTACCAAAAGTGATGGCATGATATATCATAGATGGGCTTGTTACCAAAAGTGTAAATAATTCAATTGTAAATAAATGGATAGCTATATAGTTATTTCTAAAATTCGATTTCATTATCAACTCTGCAAAAGAATCACTGGTGCAAAACTGAAAAGTAATAGCACAGAACTACAATGGCAAACGATCTTAGGAAAGCTGGTTCAGAAAATTGAAGAAGTAACATTCCGGTGCAAAGTCATAGCCCTAACAAGTGACGACAATGAAGTAAGGATAAAGGATTAACACACTTCACAGCTCAGCTGAGAAAGTTATCACTCAAATAACAAAATGTGTATCTTCAACCTTTCACCTAACTGGCCATGGGAAATCTCCACAAGAGGTGTGACCCACGGCAATTCTTTACGCCAAACTAATCACACGACATTCTGAACTCCATTCTTGCTTAATTCTAAGCAACTGTGATTGGGAAGGAAAAATGTAAAGTTATAATCAGCTGAGTAAACCCCCTCCCCTCCACTTACAAACAGGACACGAACTGACAAAGGCGCCTACAGACTTACGGGGCGGCCTTGCCACCCTCATACTCAACTTCTTTGCCCCCTTTAGTGTCATGAATCATGATACAATCAAACAGTTTTTTTTTTTCTCTCTATTTTTCGTTATTAAAAAATTTTTTTTTTTTGGAAAATCTAATTAAACACGTCCTTAGTTTCCTGAGAAATTGAAGAAATCTCCATACCAAATGCAAAAGGCTAAGGCTTGTAAGAGGCAGAAATGGAAGGGGCCGCAGGGGGAAGAAAAGGCAAATAAAGAAAGGAAAAAGAGAAAACTTTGGTTTTTAAATGCATGAGATATGGAATTCTTAAGGATTGTCAAAAAATAAACAATTTAAAAGCCAATCATATACAAGGAGAAGGAAAAAAGTAGACCACCAGATGCCCTTGACTCACAAGTCATCAAACATAGACTCTAATCCATTCAACTAATCTCTCACATCTCCTATCAACTCTAAATTTGCAACACTGCAAATGAAATTTCTATGCTATCAAGCAAGGGTAGCAATGTCATAGACTATGAAGTCATATTTAGAATAGAAGAGGTCGTATCTCGAAAAACCTTCTGTTTGCTAACATCTCAGATCCAAATCTTTCATTGATGCATTTTACAGGACATTGAAAATATGAACCGCCTTCATTATAAAAACACATACTATCCAACATGCTCAAGACATTCATTTTGAAGCAAAAGAAGATGGGTCATGTTTAGCATACCTCTAAATTGGGCCAGGCAGATAATTCCTCAGCAAGCATTTGAAGAGCAACTTTATCTTCTGGAATTTTTCCTTCATTTACCTACCAAATATACGGTCAAACTTGTTACTTTAAGAAGAAATCAAGCATATGTCGCACTAATTTCTACTAAGTAAGGATGCATTTATAAATAGTGCCATGGTGACATGACACAATTATGATGTTAGTTTGGGAAATTCTTAACAGGTTAGTTAAAAATTGTGAGAAGAGACCAACACAAGTTAAAGAAACTAGCAAGATGTCACTTTTGCATCACTGGTTGTAGAAATAAGATCTATGAGTTCAGTTTCTAAGTTACATACAGCACAGCTATAAAGATCAAACTTACTTCTTCCAAGACAGCAACAAGATCATCCCTTGTTGGGGCATCAGGATCTTCAATGCCAAGCAATCTTCTTCTCTCAACTTCTCTGGGGTCCTCAATCATTATGGTTAATTTGACCTATAAATAGCCCAAAAATAAAAATCAACGTTTCATTATGGAACATGGACAAGGGCTGTATAATTTCAAGGCTACAAAGGTGAAGTAAGCAAAAATTAACTTCAGGGTTCAGACACTAGGGAAACATAAAGAGTAAACTAACATTTTAGTCCCTAGATTATACGAATGTTGTCATTGTAGTCTTTGAAATGCTTGATTTACTCTCCAAAATTTAATGACTCTTACAAACCAGTCCTTTTATGTACACCTTACCACTATACAACTCTAAGAGAGTTCAGTCTGATTAAAATGCCACGACTCAAGAATAGTCAGAAATTAAATAACTTATTTAAAAAATTCAATGACAAAATTAACAACGTCTATATCACTCAAGACTTAATAATTTACTCGAAACTTCAAACATTAGACTAAAAAGTGTTGAAAGAAAACGAAGGATGGAAATTTGGAAGTACCTCGCCAAAGAGCATGTCCCTATTTTTCCTCAGAAGCTCCAACGCCTATAAAGGAGAGGCACAAATACAATCAAGAAATTTGGAAAGTGATTGAAAGATCATCAGCCACATAAGGATGCGCAGAAACTAGGAAGTGAGAAATTTCGCATACCCTTTTAATCTGAGAGATGTATTCAAGGTCTTGAGGAGTTGGGTCGGATTCTTGATCCTTCTGAGACGAGATTCGAAGCTCAGTGTCCTCTTTGCCCACGAAGGGAACGAGGAGGGAGGTTGAGCGATGGCGATGGTGAAGGAAGAGGATGGGTCTCGCGAAAGCTTCATGGCGAAAGAGGGTATGGTGAAGAAATGTGGGAACAGAAGAGGAAGAAGAAGAAAGAGAAGGAGGCGATAGTGAGAGTGGTAATAGTCGCGACGCCATAGCTATGGCTACTAGAGCGATGTTTGTATTCTATCATTCTATCATCATCTTTGGTTGGTTTGTGCAAATTCCGTCCAGAATTACAAATTGCAGTATTACACTAAAGTAATAATACTTATGGCGGTTAACTATAATTAATTAATTACTCTAATCTAAAATCATGTCTTGAGCTAAGTAGCTAACTATCAACTACTCTGAAGTAGTGAAGTGCCCCCTGTTTATTAGACTATTGTCATAATAAGGCTTTTATAACATAAAATTAAGAAATTCAACAACATAAAATCACAAAAATGTTTTTTTTCTCATTATTTTAAATATTATAAATATTATTTTAAAGATATAGCAATTAAAACAGAGAGAAGAAAACGACTCTTTTAATAAGAGTTAATAGAGATGTGTACAAGTAAATTAAAAAAAGATGAATAAAATTGATTAGGTAGGCTATAGTCGTATAGACTATAGAGGTAAAAAAAAATAAAGATGAATAAAATAATTCTCGCTAATTTAATAAGGTCAAATAGTTATTTTGGTCCCAAATGTACGCTTTAATGTTCATTTTGATCTATTATGTTTCAAAATGTTTACATTAGTCCTAAATGTTGACAACATGTTTCATTTTGGTCTCAAACTATTGAATATGACTCATTTCAAGTTCAAACATGATAGATTTAGAACTACGTATTATTCTCGAATAATACTTTCTCTACTCAGTTGGGGTCGTCAGCAAACGAGGTCAAATTGGTCGTAAAAGTAGATCGCTTATTTCATGGTCAAACAAGCAAAATTGATTATATATCTTTCGTTTCAAATTCGAATGCGAAGAATTCAGAGCTACGAGTTACTTTTAACAAGTCCTTTGAAATTGAAATGAGAGACGAGAAGAATATGACCACATTCAATAATCTGGGACCAAAATAAAGCTTTTTGCCAACATTTAGGACCAACTTAAACATTTTGAAATATAATGAACCAAATGAACATTAAGACATACATTTATGACTAGAATAACCCTTTCACTATTTAATAATAAGGAAATTTTTAACAATTAACTGATTAAGTTTATTTTTTGGCCAACAATTTAATGATTAAGTTAATCATAAATATATAAACCAATTAGCTTTCATCATCATAGACGGTACTCAGGCACAAAAACAAAAAAAACAAAAAAATTCATAGACGGTACCATCCAGAGAATTTGCTACCGCCATCGCCTCTTTTGTTCTCACCGGTGACAACAAGATTACTTCTTTTTCCATACCCTCATCTCGCATCTCTTTGATTCCTTCACAGACCTTTCCATTCCCTTCCAAGAACCAAAGGGTTTCATCAGAATCCAATTGGGTCATTCCATTTTCACAGAATAAAGATTCGTTTCTTTCAGAATGAAGCAATCGAAGGACCCTTTCGAAGCAGCATTCGAGGAGCAAGACGATTCACCACCGGAATCCCCAGTTGACGCATTCGAAACCCAAAATCCCAGTGCTGCAGTTTCACAAAGCAATATTGCTGGCCAAGAAGATGATGTCTCGAATAGTAATGGCGTTAAATCTGCAGTGCAATTCACTCCAGCTGGTAAGTTTATGTCGGCTGGGACTAGCAGTGGAGCCGCAGCGAATGCCACCAAGAACAAAGATGAGGATGATGAAGAGGAAGAAGAGAATATGGACGTTGAGCTTGGCAAGTTTCCATCTAGTGGTGACCCTGATAAAATGGCCAAGATGCAGTAAGTGGAGCCTATTTTTTTTTTTAAAAAAATTGTTAATTTAAGAAGCTTCAGTGTGTCAATGGAATCGGTATGATGTGAAGATTCAATTTTTTATATCAGTTTTGTTTTCTTATCATGGGATGCTCATGGTTTTGGTTTTTACTCGATTGGAAGCTAGAATTTGCAAAGAGAAAACCCGTAGTTGTATTAATCTTACAATTTGTAGCAAAGAATCAATCTTACAAGAGAAACTAAGAGACTAGTCCTTTCCTTCAAGAAAAAGAATCAACGGACTCTAAAAGTCTAAACTATAATTGCTGCTTAAGTAGGGAAGTTATTGAAAAGAAATTAAAATGAAATAAAAATCATAAAAAATGTGAAGATTGTATACTCCTAGGACAATACCATAGACTTCTTGTTTGCTGATAGAATTTGTTAGGGGGTAGGACAAGGCTAGGCAATACCCACTCCAAATAGTTTGAAAATGGTTCTTGATGTTGTTAAAATATAAAATTTGAATTGATGTTTCCTTTGTGCTTTATCAAATATTTTGGGAGGAAAATTATGATGTTCCTTATAGTTGAGGAACAACTCGTACTGAAAGCTTTATATGCATATAGGCCTTAGAATATCTCTCTAACTATTTAGTTATTTGTATTTGCTTCCCTTTATGCCTTTTACTTTTCTAGAAGTTTGTGACTGCCGTCAATTCAGTAATTTTGTTGAATGAGCTTTGTTTTTAACATCACCTTATATGCTTTCAAAAGCAAGACTTGGGTGATGGAATTTACTTTATGACTCTAAACCTAAACCCTGCTGCATCATGCAACTACATGTTTGTGATTACATTTTCTACATAGAAGACAGGTGTCAGATTAGATAATGACATCCGCAGGAAGCTCCCTGTTAATTATAACTCTTGTTTTGTTTCTTTTTTGTAGTTTTTATTTTTTTTATTGGCCCTGATTTTACTTGCATTAGTAATTATTTTCTTTTTTCTCTTGACAATGTTGCAATTTGCTATTTCTTTAGGGCTATATTATCACAATTCACTGAGGAACAAATGAGCAGATATGAATCCTTTCGGAGGGCCGGGTTTCAGAAAGCTAACATGAAAAGGGTATGTTTTGTTGTCCCTCCCACTCAAACACGGAAAGGTTCTTATATTCTGCTAAATATGTTGATTGAGAGAATAGGGGCAGCAAGAACTGAACTCTTAATTAGAGGCTCTAGTACTATGTCAAGGACTATTTTTAACTCAAAAAGTTATGTTGTTTAGAAGATTCATGGTTCATTTTATCAGTATTTCTGAACACATCTTCCACACAAAAGCCCTTTGGGCTTGAAGGGCGGATAAATCCACAGATTTACCATTTTTTGTGCTAAAGGTTAATTTTCTTAAATTAAAAGACTTTCCTAATTTCCTAACAATTGAGACTTACAAATAATTAAGTTATACTATTGTAGCCATCGTCAAACAACCTGTAAAATTCAAAACGATCTGGTTGATTTTGAACAATTTACTTCTGGCCTTGTCCAATTCCTGGCTGCTTGAGCTATCCTTGTTCCCATCTTCAATGCTGCTTATTGACTTGCTCGAGCTTTTTTCCTGTAGCCTTGTGGATATCTTACATTTTTTGCATTCATATTTTAGTAGTAAACTCTCTTGTAAAGAGATTGCTGATTAGTGTCACCCCTATTTTTGCTCTCTTTGATGGTGGTAAAGCAGTTGTTAGCAAGCATCACCGGAACCCAGAAAATTTCTGTGCCTATGACGATTGTAGTGTCAGGGATAGCAAAGATGTTTGTTGGCGATGTTGTCGAAACAGGTAGTGACAAGTTTTCCTTCATTATTACAATGTGCTTCCTTCTTAAACAAACTGAAATTGAAAATTAATAACTGAATATTTCCTCGCATATAGAGTTCAGCCCAACTTACTGGTTTTATTACGGCCCTTGTGATGATTCCAAGTATCTCCATAAATAAACGTACTGTTTTTGCAGCTAGAATAGTTATGAAAGAGAGGAAAGAATCCGGGCCCATCCGGCCATGCCATCTGAGAGAGGCATATAGACGATTAAAGCTTGAAGGAAAAGTCTTCAAGAGATCAGCGTCGCGGCTTTTCCGGTAGACGGACCAGAGCTCGGATGATATTTGTGATTTGCTGCAGGGCTCTGCAGGTAGATGATTAAATGAAAGAATGTATGGATGCTAGGAGGTAAATTGGCTTCTGGTGAGGACATGTAAAGAGACTGAAATAGCTCTCTTACACCTACTAGGCTTTGTGGGGATTTAGTTAACTTGTACCATTTTGAGCTTTTCTTGTACTTTCTTGTCTGAAAATTTCTTTCTCTCTAGCTGGTTGTAAATTCCTTTGTTTCTAGGAAAATTTCTTCTTTTATCTAATCCTGGAAGTTCATGGCTCAACTAGAATACATTACTGAGTGGATGATCTGACACAAAATTTTCAAGAGTTCATCTCTAGTGTTTGATGTTTCATTCTATAGCATAATTACTATACTACCTGTCATTGGATATTTGGGCGGGACTGATTTTATTCAAATCAAGCTGCTTCACTTTTCTTCTTATTGTTTTCTTATTTATTATTTTTCGTTGTGACAATTCGAGTCAAGTTTTAATATGTTTAAATTTGTTCATACTAGACTTGTTTGATAAAAGAGTCTAGTATGAACATTTGCGAAATAATATGACCAGTAAAATGTATGTATATGTAAATAGAGATATAAATTAAATTAATAAACAAGTTGTAAGAAATTAATAATTATTTTAGTTTACGTGGTATATAGAAGAATTGTTAAATAAAAAACATTTTAATAATTGAGTCATTTTGATTATTTGTAACTCTTGCAGGGAAATTATCGTAGAACATCATGTAATAAAATACTTTTATCTCATTATGATCTACCACTACATTACAAAATCAGTTGGGAACCAAATTGCTCCAAAGCATAAATTTAATTTCATTTTGGGTGCAAGATTTTTACTGCCATTGCTTTTTTACAATTGTTTTTATATAAGAAATATAGTCATCCGAAAGAAAACAATTATTTCAAACTCTGAAATAGGATAGGCTCAATCATTTTTGTAATTGTCTTTAACCAAACAAATACAAATTGCATTAGGACCAATAAGTTCAACCCCGTTTATAACAAATAAATAAAATTTTCACCCTGTGTCGCTAACAGCAAATCAGGACCAATAAGATGAGCAACATTGATCTGTGACTAAAATATTGATGTCTGAACTACAAAATCATCTACTCCCTCCTCAATAAAGCTAAAACACCTAGTCCAATGTAACCAACCCCATTAGCAATACATCAACCTGCTAAAAGACATTTACAACAAAAGGAACACTACATGAATGCTTCAAAAAGGGATGGAGTAACCTAACGTTTTAGTTCCTAGATTATATGGATGTTGTCATTTTAGTCCTTGATTTTTTAAAATATTTGATTCAATCTCCAAAAATTCATGATTCATTGCAAATTAGTCATTCTATAAATATTCCATCGCTGTATAACTGTCTTTGAAATGACTAAATTGTAATGAGTTCCAAATTTTCGGAGACTAAATCAATCATTTCAAAAATTTAAAGACTAAACTAACAACGTCTATATAATCCAGAGACCAAATTGAAAGTTTTCTCGAAAGGGATGATACTTAGATATGTACCTCCAAACAGGTATATACACTTGGTCCAGATGACAAACAATATTGCACTAGCCAACAACTAACTCATTTGGTTAAATATCTTTCTCTCCTTTTTTTCCCAGGAATAAATTACAAGCACCTGGAACTGGAACATAATGTAGATAGAGAGGCCGGCAATTCCTGATCATGTTGAGTCCAAAAGAAGCATACCATCTTCTAGTTTCAAACATCTGGAACAGTATGCAAAAATATGCCAGCAATTCCTTCGATGCTGATTGGTACAGTCTTGTAGAAGCATAACATCTTTCTTTGCTTTCTCATCAAGCTTCACCTTTAGGCAAATGAGTTGTTCCTTGACTTTGTATCCTTGAGGCTCTATAATATCATACAGATTTTTTTTCAGAGAATAATTAAAGAAATGCTAACTGAAAACCATCACTTAACTTTAAAAAGCACTCATTAAGAAACAACTGAACAAACCATTCGTTTGAAGGATCTGTTGTTTGATTTCATCTTTGAGTTCTCAAAATCTGGTTTGGCACGATCCAGAGCCTACAAGAATTACAAGCACAACAGGTTCCATTACAAGTTAGGGTCGTGCTATAGAACTTTTTAACTTTTGGAACTTGAAAACTTTGTACTTTTTTTTTTTAATTACAATACATACACACATTCCAGAAGTAATCTAATAACAGAAGAAAAAGTCAGCCTTTTATGAGGTTAGATTGTCCATATCAATATCCTGCAAATTATACTAATAAAGAAAGTTGAGGACCTGTAAGGGATGAAACATTAAAAAAAAAAAGCAAAATACAAAATACAGATTCTGTATATCACATTATGTGGCTCAAGGCCCAAAATAGGTCCAGTTCAGTTGTTCTGTGCCTTTAATGACTAATTTGTGTCGGCTTCTATGGGGCACTCACTTTAGATGCAATTCAGCTACTGAAAAATTTAGTGGAATCATGTTTGACTAAATGCAAAGAAAGTTATCAGCACCGCATTGAATAGGAGCAAAGGAATTTTTCTTAGTTATGAAAATTTCGTTAATAACCATAACAGAACATTTACACAAATCTCGTTTTATTACTTTTCAATGATTCAAGCAGATTGGACTGCAAAGTCTAAACAGAGTAAAATACTACATCTGTTACCTAAGAGACGCCCAAAAAAGTCAAATTATACAATACCAAAGTGGATCAACAAAGGAAAGAACGTGAATTTACCTGAATCAAGGACTCCACTCGACGCCGCATTCTTGTATGCATAAATCCTTCAGAGCACTGTTAAGAATATGCATTGTTGGAGATATTAATACACCAAATATAGGCTTTCCCTTAGGAGGTGTTTAGTACACATTGAAAATAGTCCCAGGATTATGAGGTATGAAGTAGATTAATCATGCATTTGATATGCGAATTAAAAAAATAGTCCCAAGAATGTTATATTCCCTAGAATAGCTTAATCCCATGAAATTGCAATTTTTTAATCCCATCTAAGGGGTAGGATTACTCTAATCCCATGGGATGGGATTATTTTAGTCTAAATAAAATGACTAAATCATCTTATCAAACCTAATTAAATTTTATTCTGCAAACTCTTTCCATTAGTTATGTTTCGAATGACGAATTTTTTAGATTATTTTGTTATTTTGAAAATTATGTTTTGAATTAGAATTTTTCAGTGAAATTATTAATGTTATTTAAAAATTATAATTATGATAGAATTATTTTTTTATGAAATAGAAAGTAGAAACAAAGCACAACTTTTTAAAATATTCTCATGAATGTTTTTTTTTTTGGAGAATTTCTACATTTGATAAGTTGTTATTTGAAAAAAAAAAAAAAAA
>QANZ01007281.1:130866-142967 GCA_003254925.1 Chamaecrista fasciculata
AGTTGTTATTTGAAAAAAAAAAAAAAAGAAGTCAAGAGCATATTTGAAAAAGCCTATATAAATAACTACATAGATAGAATTAACTAGACATTCTCAAACTAGCTTCATTCTAGGACTGAGTCTTTGAAGATTTAATTATGAGAAAAAAAATTAGAATCTTCAGAATATTTACTGGGTAGTACTTTGAGGTGATACTCTGAACTCCTAGACTGGGGAAATAAAAATCTCTACATATGCATTTGTCATTACTGAGTATACAAAAATAAAATGAGATACATGAAATTGAAGCAATTTGGTTGAAGGAAAGCTCACCTTAACATGATAGCTAACATATGCATGAAAAGTTGATAAACTCCACACTGTACGATCCAATTTCTGGCCTTCTACATGACGAGGGAAGATAACTGCAGAGATGAACACACTATAATAGTGGTGACAGCAACAAATAAAAATGTAACTAAATATGTGAGTTTTCAAACACAAACCAAATGTTACAAATCCTGCATTTGCAGATAACGCATGTGCGGGAGCTTCTTTCAGTTCTGATGGAGGAGAAAGAGACCACGAACAAGGAGGGGCACTATTTAGTCCAGCTGTACGCCTAGCTTCCACAAATTCCTAAATTATAATAAACCTTGAATGTTTAAACCATCAAACAACCCAATAAAGGAGTAAAACACTACAAAAGAAAGCTTCTCAAGATTCAACTGAAGTGTCCCTCTAACTCACTCTCCCCATTCTCTTTCAGCCCATTAACTCCTACGTGACAAGACATTAGCTAAGATACTCTACCTGCAAGAAGGAAGTTGCAAGAACAATGTCTATGGAATCCTTGAATCTCATAGGGTACACAACAGTCACCTTATCAACCTGTAGAGAAAGAAAAATTCATCAATAATCCTGAAGAGTTACTTCCTTCTCAAATGATTAAATGTGAAGAATTAAAACAACGAAAAGATCAACAGTGTCAAAACATGGCCTTTGGGATGAGTAAAGAGGGAAAACATTATGGAGATAAGAACACAAAAAAGAGGATTAATCGTCGCATAAAAGTACAGGTGTGTGTAAAGTATTGAGCCACAAAATCCACTAGAACCAGAGAAATCTCAGGTTCTTGGATAAGAACACAAAAAAGAAAATATTCAGAGAAAGATAGAAAGAGAGAGAGATGAGGAATGAAGAAAAACAGAGAGTGAAAGTGAGGGGAATAACTTCGAATTCTTATTCCACCTTTAAAACTGAGTGACACACACTGAATGGCCTAGGGGGCATTATGCAAGGTGTTTATAACTCATACCTTTGCAACAAGCTCAACTAACTAACTAGCTAACTATTACATAGGCTACACCAAACAGCAAATGTAAAAAGAAAAAACAGAAATAACTACCTAACTGAACAACAACAATTTGAAACTCTAACTGATTTGGTACCACATTATAACACTGGAATCTAGTAAGAGGTAGCAAAGGAAATAAATAAGAGTTAATTAAATAATCAAGTAGAAACAAAGGACATAGAAAGTTGTGTCAAGTATTTACACCTGAGGGACAAGAAAATAAGACTCATTTGGCCGATGCACAAGGGCAACAAGTGGATTCATGCCTGGAGCAACAGTTCTAGAAGCCAGATGTTTTAGAATTACTTTCAGTGGTGCACCTAGGACCACTTCCCTTACTGATGCAATTTTTACCAAAAAAGCTTGCTTTTGATCTGCACAAGCTCAATATCACCAACAGTCAAAATACAACATTAACATCGAAATGATTGAAAATGAAATTATCAGGCTTTATCCATAACATAATAATTTTAGAAAGATAAAGATAAGAATTTGATGAACATAAAAAGTTTTGGTTAGTTGGCTTTGAGAAAAGAGATTATACATGTAAAGGTGAACATATTAGTTAAAAACAAAATATACGTAAGTTGTAACCACTTCATGAAGTTTCTATTCAGTTAATAATTCTTAATTATGTAAGTTAGGGTTTTCTAATATTTGTTGGAAACAGATTCTACCGATTGATGGGATTAGGGGGAAATAACTACTGAGTTTTAAGAAATATTAATTGTTCAGAGATTGAAATAGTTATAAAAATAGGTATCAAATGGTGTCCTGCATCAATACAAGAATATGCGAACAATAGAAACACTAAATATGATATATAAATGGAAAACAATTCAACTAAACATAGAATAAACCATATAATTTCCAGGCACATAACAACATCCATTTGGAAATAATCAACCCAAATCTTCAAGTGTTATTTTACTTTTGCAACCCAATCTAATATCCATGATAAAAGTTCAGTTCATTGTAGAAAACCCAGGGAAATAAAGAACCATGAAAAAAAATCCATGAATTATAATCTCTTCTGCCTTCCCTTGACCCTAATCCCTTGAATCCTTTCTGCAGTTTAGATAGGTGAAATTTGTACAAAATTTTCCCAGTGTGTTTTCAAAACTTCCCTATCTTAATTACTCCCTGATAGAGCCTCTTCCCATCTAGGAAACCCATTGGAAATATACAAATGCATCTAAGATCAAATTATTAGTATTGACAATGGTATTTGATAAAATTAATTTATATTAACAAACTAGTGCGGTCTGCAGTTACCCGGACCAAATATGGTTCTTTCCCCGCTAATATTTGCATTACATGCATGTCTAAGTTTCCCACATAACATGAAAACAAAATAAAAGTTTTAAATTGATGACAATTAAGATCTACTGAATGGTAGCACATATCATGCTTAGGACATTATCATCGAAGGAATCTCACTGTACCTTGATTTTGAGGAAGCTTCGACAGATTTACTTTTAATGTAAGGTTAAAGCCATCCCTTGGAGGATCAAGAATTTGTACGACACTGCCATATGTAGCTTTTATTGCTTCTATGGCTCCAAAAGGAAGTCCACTCAAGAAAATAGTTTCTGGAGGAGGGCTGGGCAATGATACCGATAGCAACAAAATATGTGGATTCTTCATAGACACCTAGAATTATTTTTGCTTAGTCAGATGGGTAAATCCAGAAGTGTATAAAATCTACTTTTATCTAACAAAAACTATCAAGTATTAAATTAAACCAGCAATAAAAAATAATAGACTGCAGACATTATCACCACAAAAAAATCTGGTTACCTGAACATGATATCGTACATCATCAAACTCAAACCAGTGGTAGTCCAGTTCAACACCTTTTTCAAGACTGTGGAATCAATAAGAGAATAACATTAATATTTTTTTTTGTGTGTGGCAGATCATTAAATTTACAGAAGTTTACACTTTACACATCATGATAATTTTCTTAGTTAGAGATATGAAAGGAAAACAGGTCCAATTCCTCTACCTATGAAGTTCTAGAAGCTTAAAAATGAGCCATGTCCAGGTCCAACACATGTCAAACACTCATTAGACACGATGCAACTCTTCATGTTACATATTTCAGACTTTAGCATGTTACAACTTCCATATCCATATCATGACTTATGTCAGAGTCAATGCTTACACTTATTAGCCCTTACTATACCTATAAAAATTACTCCTTTGAAAAAGCCAGGAGCTGAACACCAAGAAGACTGCGGAAGTAATTTCTATCCCACAGCGTATCAGAGGCAGAGGAACATCACTGGAGATAAAAGTTTTCCATTCCAATCAAATGTGTAAAATCACAGAGAAAACAGCACATTGCCACAATAATGTTCCCTCCTTTCTATCTACTACGAAATACTATCGTATTTTGCTCTAAAACATTTATTAATAAATCAAATGATCCTCATATTTGATGGTGACCCAATTGAACAGGATCAAAGTTCATTAACAAATGCAGTTCTTACAAGTGGTAAGCTTGTGTTACAGAGTGAAAGATATCTACTGGAAAATACAGGCTAATGAACCACGAATTCAAGCAAGCTTCATTCCAGCACATGAAAACCAAAGTTTCCTTCCAATATGAAATTAAATAGCCCGAGAACAAAGCATGAGGTGAAGTAAGTTCCATAATTCACTTATCAACCCACAAACGTCAAAATGAAAGAAGCACGATTTCTCAAAAACAACCCCATCATCCGCCACCGACAAACGTCAAATAAAGAAACGAGTAATGCAATAGAGCAAAAGAAGAATCAGAAAACGCAGAATTCAAAAGAAAAGACTGCGATAGAGAAAAAGGAGGGCACGCACTTTTGAACCCGATTCAGCAAGGTCTGATGCAGAAACCGTGAATGAGACTGCAACAGTATCATGGATCTCTATCGGCAGAAAGCGAAATGAAATCAAATCAAATCAAATGTGGGCGTTTGAATGTATGATATGGGAGAGATGTGAAAATTTGGTCAGATCTGAAAACAATGTAGAGAGCAAAGACAGTGAGAGAGGATTCTTTTCTTGGCGTTTGGGAATTTAGAGCATCATCAAAAAATCAAACCTTGAATTGAATGCGTTTTCTAAATTCTCATGCTTGGATCGTTATTCCATTTTTCTTTGTTTTTGACGTCTAATTATTATTATAATTATAATTACCAATAAATTGATAATTTAGTTCTAATGCTTTGTTTATTTTTTCTTAAGAAAGGGTCGCTTAATTTGAATTTTTAATTAAAATAATCAATTTCTTTTTAAATTAACTCATTTAATTGATAAATAAAATTTCACCTTTGTACGACCTAAATTTCTTTCGAGTAAAAATAAGCTTAGATGATAACAATAGTTTTTTTGGCCAATATAATTTGACCTCATCACATTCTCGTTTATAATTTGAAGGAAATCTACCCAATCAAAATAAACTTTTAATAGAAAATTAATGCCTTAAAATTTATGATATAATCATAAAATTTGACACATAAATTCTTTAAAATTTGTGTTAAAAATTATTAGGTCAAATATTCAAATTAGTCATCATACTATATAATGAATTCCATTTTGATCATAAAATCATTGAGTATTCAAATAATAGAACATTATCTTCCTTTAATTAAAAATTGAAACTAAATTCATACAAATTTTTATCTTAAATTAATAGGACCTTGACTATTACTAATTAAAGAATGAGGATTGTTATAGTCGATCATACATTACATTGATTTAAAATTATATAAATCTAAGTTAAACAATTCTATTTTTCAAATATGTTTCATTTGGTACTATATAGTATTATAGCATTAAATTAAAAAAATCCTAAATATTTCTCACATAATAGGAAAGAAAAAAGACATTTGAAATTCATAATGCTGATCACGTCTGATATCAAAGCCTCTGCATAGCATGATATTGGCTTTCAATTTCAAGAGCAACATATGTGGTTCTTGAGATCACTTCATTTTCCATTCATTGACAATGATTTAAACTCTAAACAGACATAGAATAATAGTTAACCAAAAATAAATAAAATCAAATTGAGGGATGCCTTCAAAATCCAAATCCAAAAGCTTCCTCTTCAATCCAATTCAGTTGGGAGTTATGCTATTGGCTTCAAAATATACATCTTGCAAGAGTGTGAATCCACTGTGGCACTTATTTTATCCACAAATCCTCTCTCCAATGTCTTGTGCTGCAATATATGCATTAATAATGTTTAAAATACTTTAGTCCAAAAAAATAATGGATTTTCAATATGCGACAAAAAAAATTTACTCATCTATATCTATACTATATTATATGTCTAAGGGACTTTATGGTTTGTCAAAAATAGTGAATTAAAAATTAGAAAAGAAAAAAAAATCATCATGCTCTCTCCCTACTCACTCTCCCCCACTTCTTTAAAAAAATAAATGAATTAAAAAACTGCAAAAAACAATTAAAAATTAAAAAATGTCACCACTCTCTCTCCTCACTCACACTCCCCATATGAGGTAATTTCAAATTGATCCTAAATATTTTATTTATTTTAGATGAGTCTTCCATATTTTTATAATTTCTCAAATTGATCCCAAACTTACTCTTTTATTAATATAAAAATTTAATATAATCTTCAAATTTAAATCAATTCAAACGTTACGGGCACGCCAAGCCCCTAGTAACTATTATTCACAAAATTAGAAATTTCAAAGATGGCAACTTTTTCAATTGAAAAATATTCTAACATAAAGTAAGATTCAAGAAAAATATTATACATTTTGGCTTTGACAATATTTAATATGTTTATTAAAATAAATAAAAAACTTACTATTTGGTCACTGAACTTACACTGAATTAACTAATCAATCTTTGAATAATCAAAATATATTACCTAGTCGCTAAATTATTGTAATTGCCAACGATTCAATCATTAGGTCACATTCAAGGACCAAATAGTATAAATTTAATATAAATTCAAAGATAAAAAAGTGTAAATTTAATTCAAATTCAGTGACCAAATAGTTAATAGTTGAAATATTTTACAGATCAAATCATATATTTCAATTATTTAAGAACTAATTAATTAAATTAATATAAATTTAGAGATGAAATAATAAATTTTGTGGTGAAATAAATACCTGCCAAAGGTCTCTTGCTTGGACAAGAGTTTTAGAGGGAATGCCAAGGTCATCCCAATGGGCCGTAATGGAGTAACGTATGGGCCCACGATTTAGAAGCACAGCTGCTACTTTGTTCTCTGTTAGAGGCCCGGCCCATATCTGTTCATTACCAAAACACAGACATATCGATGTGAGGACTTTGTTGGTAGGCGATCTGTAAGTACCTCTATAAGCGCTCATAGAGCCTTGAGGCCTGCCCTGGCCTTGGTGAGCCCCCGAGGCCCAACTCATCTAAACTTTTGTCTACCAAAAAAAATGCTAATTCATCTTTCACTATTTATTTCTCACTCTGTTCCTATTTTTCTTTCTTGTAATGAGAAAAAAAAAAGTAGTTTTGTGCATTTTAGCTTAATTCTTTCCTCCTTTTTCTTATTATTATATAATTTAACACTTATACTATCACTTACAATTAAAAAAAAAAAATTGAGAAAATATACAACACACTTTACCTCAATGTCACCTTCCATCCTGACTTTTTTTCCTTGCACACCCAATGGATCTGTTATTTATTGGTAGTTAAACGAGTGTTAAGTGCAAATTTGAGAAGATAAAAGCAATAATACATTTCATTACATGCAAAACCCAATTTAGTGGGCAATTTCACACTTAAATTAATAAAAAAGTGATTGTAATAGCATCACCTTGATTAACGGCAATAACCTCCTTATTTGTGATTATATTTATGGTCTCTTTTGTCATATTGCGAACATCACAACCCAGAAGAAGAGGAGCCTGCAAATCAGGTTGTTTTTTCATTTTTATTTTCTTTCTTCAGAATGTAGTCCCCAAAAATTAAATATTTGCAGTGAAACTAATTAAATAATCAATAATGATTTTATATTATACCTTGGAAAGTGCCCATAAACTGAAGTGAACAATATATTCGTCATTTGTCATCCCTCCATTTCCCACTTCAAGCATATCAGGATCTGCTTGTTTTCAATTCATGTGATTGTCAATAAAAATTAAAATTATAATAAATAATTAATTAGATAACACTCCACCACTCTCAAGTCCCAACAAGCATTTATTATTAAATGGGAAATGAATTTTATGAATGAAAAAAATTACAATTTAAAAATTAAAATACTAACCATTCCAGCCACCGGGCCTTGCATAATCAGCATAAACTTCATTCATGTCTGCCCTGGAAATCATACTGCCACACACAATAAAGTTTTATTAATATTTTTAATTATTCTATACAAGTTTTAGAGAAATCTAATAATAATAATAATTCTCAATAATAACATTTTTTCAAATTTTTTTTTTTTTAAGTTTTACGTTTACCTTAACCATGAATCATTGATGTCATTTGTTGTTCTCCAGCTATTTCCAACTTTAGCACCCCAAAGAGCAGGATGCAAGTCTCCCCTACATAAATAAAATAACACAAGAAATATATATATATCAATATCAAGTTTCACATATAAATAAATATTATTTATAATTTCCACAAAAATAATTAATTTTTGAATATATTCATTCATCTGAATTATACCATTCACAGAGAGAGAAGAAGATTGGACGCCCTGCTTTCAATAAAGCTCGAGTCATAATAGGATACCTGTGTGAAACAAATCAATGATAAGTAAATATAATGAACAAATTATAAAGTCATTAAGGTCAAATTAAATATAATGAACAAATTATATATGTAACTTTTCAACTACCTCGTTGTTGGTTTTGTTCCATCGTTGTTACAGTTGTCATACTTCAAATAATCAATGCCCTGTTAACAAATAAGTACTCCTAATTCACACTTTATTTGGTTGTACTGATAGAGAATATTAAAGTTACATTTAATCAAATATTTTTTATAAAATTTTTTGATGATTTTTTTTTTTTAGAAAAAAATCCCTTGTTCCAATATTTTTTTGTACAAACATATTTAGATAAGAATTTTGATGAAATTCTAAAATTATACCCATGATGCGAAGGTTTTGGCATCTTGCTCCTCATGACCGAGTGAGCCAGGCATCTGTTTGCTACATGTAAAATACCTGCAAAATCATCATCTTTATTATATATTTTAAAAAATTATTTAAAATTAAAATAAAAATTTGCATATTTAATTTTTTATGTACCCTGCATCTGAATAAATACCAAGCTTAAGACCCTTGCTGTGAACATAATCTGCTAGGGCTTTCATGCCTGAAGGAAACGTTGATTTTTTTGCTACCAGATTTCCCTGTAATTTTTTTTTCAAGAAACTAATATGTAGAAAGTGCAAAAAAATAATAATGATTCCAGAGAAGAAATCTTAGAAAATTATAATATTATAATACTAATAAAATAGAGATAAAGAGAGTTAATACCTTCACATCTCTAGAAGATTCCGCCCAACAATCATCTGCAAATCGGAGACAAAACCACACAACCAATGTTGGGACTCACATTTTTTAAAATAATGATAAAATATAATACTGATTAAATGATCATTAAATTGAAAAAAAAAATGCAGGTACCTATATTGACATAGGTGTATCCAAGCTTTGAGAGACCAGTTGCAACAACGGCATCAGCTGTTAGAATTTATCACACACAAACAATTTAATTTAGAGTTAAATTAATGTTCTGATTATTTTTATTCACCATTTTTTTTTTCATTTTGAGAAGAATTGCTGCTCAAGTATGTAGAAAGGAGTTGAGTTTTGTGATTTTTTTTTTTTTGGCCAAAGTGAGTTTTGTGATATGTTTCAACTTTCAAGTGAAAGTGTACCTTTGGCCAAAAAAAAAAAGTGAAAGTGTACCAAAGCAGGAAAAAAAGGTGAAAGTGTACTAAAATGAATGCAATTTTCATTACTTTTTACTTTTAAGTTTTAAATTATATGTGGAATCAATTATTCAACAAACAAATTGATATTTTGGGCCCACTATTTAGTAAACAAAAGTTCTTTTAATTATTATTCTTTATACATTAGTTCAGAATCATCATTATCATTATATATTTAATAGTTTGATTAGAAAGTTATAAAAAGTAGTAGTATAAAGGTTAAAGTGTAAAAAAATATAGGTGACCAAAATTTCACTTTATCATTCAACTTGTCAAATCAACCTACCACATTAGCTTTAACGGATGAAGAGAGACAAAAATGAGAGTGATGCTAAAGGTAAAAAATTTTGTAAACATGAGATAAAAAATGTAAAAATAAAAAATAATAGGCTGATGTGTAATTTGACTAAAAGATTAGGGACCAAAATTACATTTTGGACTATTATAAATATTGAAAAAAATATAAAGAATTTACTATTACTGTTTTATCTTTTTGGGAAAGTACCTATTTCGTCCCCAAACTTTACACCTGTCAATTTCGTCCCTAATCTTTATTTGTTGTCAATTCCGTCCCCAAACTTTACACATGCTGTCAATTTCGTCCCCAATATTTTTTTGCTGTCAATTTCATCCCTAATCTTTCCCATTTTGGTTAATTTTATCCTTTGCTCTTACTTTAGCCAAATATTGCCGACAAAATCTATGTGACTAACGATATATAATGTAAAATTGATAGAAAAAGAAACTCAAATCCTAACTTAGATTCAAAAACAAGATGTAGTCTGTCGTTAATTTATTAAAATCTTAACTTAGATTCAAAAACAAGATGGAGTCTGTCGTTAATTTATTAAAAGAAGTTAATCAAAGGATAAAATTGACAAAAATGTGACAGATCGGGGACGAAATTGACAGTTGATGTAAAGTTTGGGGACAAAATTGACAGCAAAAAAAAATTGGGGATGAAATTGACAGTTGGTGTAAAGTTTGAGGACGAAATTGACAGCTGATATAAAGTATGGGGACGTAATTAGTACTTTTGCCTATCTTTTTTCATTTGTGTATCAGTTTTCATTCGTTTTTCTTAATCACAATTTTATCTTTTACATCATAGTCAATTTCGTTAATTAAAGTTGAAAATGAAATATGGGTACTCACACATTTGAAATTAATTTTTTTGGATTCATTAAATATGTCTTAAGAATAGTTATATATATATATATATAAACTGTTATATGAATCTCAGAACGAATTTATTAGATCGGTTAAAAAATTAACATAAGGTCAAGGTGACTAGAAAACGTACCAGTTTCTCGGATCATCTTTTCGTCAATTTGACAGGCGAAATGATTCCAGCTATTCCACCTGCATACAAAATAAAATTATATTAAATTGTGAGTATTATTTACATTTCAATGTAAAAATTTTTGAAATATAATTTTAAAACTTCAAAGTTAAAACAATGTTGACAAAAAAATTATTACGCAATAAGAAAAGATGATCATTTTAATTACTAAGTTAAAATTAATTTTTTTTTTGTAACAAGTTGAAATTAATCTTTTAATAAAATGATCAAATTAATTATGATTGTATAATTATATATTTTAAAAAACAAATCTTATTATAATTTTATAATTTTAAAAAATAACATTAAAAATCTATTATTTCAAAATAAATTTACTCTAACAATATTATGAAATATTTATAATAGGCGGCTCTTAGAGATGAATATGTATAGTTTGTTACAGCATAACGAATCTTTTAATATTATAAATTAAAAATATCTTTAAATAAAGAAATTTTTAATTTAACTATTTGAAGTAACGCAAGTAGGTACAAATTGAAAATTGAAATTTCAGTTTATGGAAAAAATATCAACATAAATATATAATTACAACGACTATATATTCCTGGCCACAAAAGCATAAAAAGTTGCAGAATGCGAACTAGTCTTATCTGAAAAAATCAATCGAACTCTATATTATGAAAAATAACCGAGGAATTTTAAGAGTGATATATATATATACACTAAAATCTTTTTTCTAAAAACATGAACCATCATAATCACTAAAACATGATCTCTTAAATTAAATGATAATCATCATACGAAGAACTTAAATAAACAGAGATCCAGTCCCAAAAAATCCTTAGTTTTGTGTTCAGTATGGATGCAACATGGATCAATAAGAAGAAAACGAAACAAAAATAAAAAATAAATACACATTGATACATATATATATATATATACATACCCCATAGGAGGAGTCATGGCTAGGCCATTAGCGAGGAGATTTCTTCTTCCCAAATTCGAAGAAGAAGATGCAGAAACATGAGTTACTATGATGAAGAGAATCTGTATAAGCATCATGAGTGACATATTATTCATAATGCTTCTTCTTCTTCTAGTTGATATATCCATGGCTGTCTCTGTTTGAGATTCTTGAGGTAGATGTAGCAAAATTATGAAGGAATTTATATACACAGTAGTGACTATTAGTACTGACTCGTCGCTGAGTTAGAGAGAGAGAGAGAGAGAGAGAGAGAGAGCAGTGTATGACAGAATATAATAATATAATATTATATAGTCTATTTATAGTCAATATTTCTTTTGTTTTGGTAAATATTCAATACACCTATATACAATCAACGTGGTAGATAGGATTGAGATTTGAGTTACGCTTTTACTATTTTACCCTTCCCTCTTTTCCTCTAATGGGAGATATTATTTTATCCAAAAGAAAAAAATCAAATGATGGCGCTACATAAAGTTCAAGTACCGGAGTTTTTTTTAGTTTTTTTTTCTCTTCCTTTTTTAAAA
>QANZ01007291.1:0-12213 GCA_003254925.1 Chamaecrista fasciculata
CTAAGAGTTAGGTTTTTTATTTTGATTTATTAAATTCCAACAAAATTGAGGGGACTTGGCGCATGAGGCTTAGAATCTTTTGGAAGATTTGATCTTCCAATTTGATTCTCCAAGATTGCATTTGAATTCAAATTATAATATTAAGGTAATATTATAATTAGGAATTCAAGTCCTAAAATTATGATATTATTGTAATCTCATAATTTAATAATTTGATAATCATATAATTTGGGGATTCCCTAATTATAATTATCAAAACCTCAAACCCTATATATATATAGAGCTAAAGTCGACTTTATGCCAATGCCTCATGACTCTTGGAATTTCGACTTTTCTCACCCAAATTCACAAGAGCAAAATCGGTTTTGAGTCTTGGTGAAGAGAGAGAGAAAACACAACCCTAGTTTTCTAGAGAGAGAAAGTGGCGCAAACCCTAAAAGGAGTTTTAGGATTTGTGACAAGGTTGTGTGAGATCAAGAATAGGATACTTGATCATAGGCGCCATCTAGTTCTTGGAGTTCAAGAATTGTTCTTGAAATCAAGAACACCGTAGATAAGGTCCCTGGTTCAGTTGGAGAAGTGAAGGAGGCTAGCACCTAGGCATCTGCCAAACTGTTCGTGTGGATCACCGGCGGAGGGAGCACACTTGGAGTGGACTCCTCAGCATCGTAAGACACAAAGTCGCCGTTTGATTTAGGTAAAATTCATGTCCTTATACTGATACAGATCCATATAGCGGATCATTGGGAAGAAATCACTATGCGCATATTTTGGTTTTGTTTAATTTTTAAATTTATACCTGTTTCCGCTGCGTTGTGTGCGTGGTGATTTCCCAACACTTGCTGCCAACTTCACATGGCGCCTGCTGGGTCACACACGAGCAGGATCCAGATGCCAAGCTGGGACACGAATTAAGGTTAATTCGTGGGTCACATTGGTGACACCATTTAAGACATAATTGATTGTATTGGGACATGAAGTCTTGTCTTAAATAAATATCTACATAAATGATATTTCAATTTGTGGGACAAATTTAAATATATATATATAATTGTTAAATAGATAATATGATTAGTCTATTTACAATTGCATTCCTATTTATAATATTAGGGAATAATAAATTGGATAAGGTTCCTAAGAGTTAGGAAATTATTGATTTATTAAATTCACTAATATTAGGATAATAGGGAGGAGGTTGGCGCCTCACTTATAAAGTAATTTAATTAATAAAAATGTTTTGTTAATTAAAATCATGGCTTGAATTTGAATTCATAGATTTGATCTAGATTTCAAATGATTGAATTAGAAATATTAAGGTAATATTTTAATTCAATATTTATAGGGGAATTCGAATTCTAGGTTCAAATTGAATTAAAGATATTAGTGTAATATTTTAATTCAATAATTAGAATTCAAGATTCAAAAGGATTGAGTTAAAGATATTAAGGTAATACTTTAATTCAATATTGTTAGAAAATAACAAGTTAGTTATAACTTCCTAAAAGTTAGGATTGTTATTTTAATTTATTAAATTCCAACAAATTGGAATAGGGGTGGCGCATGACATGAGGATCTTGGGGAAGATTTGATTTTCCAATTTGATTCTCAAAGATTGCATTTTGAATTCAAATTAAAATATTAAGGTAATATTTTAATTAGGAATTCAAATCCTAAAATTATGATATAGAGATCTCATAATTTTATAAATTGATAATCATATAATTTAGGGATTCCCTAATTATAATTATCAAAGTCCCCAAACCCTATAAATATATAAGCCAAGTCGAAATTCCAAGAGAGAGGCCATGCACAAGGGAAAATCGGCTTTAGCCTAATTCATCACAAGGGAAAAATACGATTTTTGCTCTTGGTGAGGAGAGAGAAAAACGTAACCTTAGTTTCCTAGAGAGAGAAAGTGGCGCACAACTGTAAAGGAGTTTAGGGTTTTGTGTGACAAGGTTGTGTGGGATCAAGAATTGGATTCTTGATCATAGGCGCCATATTGTTCTTGGAAAATTCAAGAAGAGTTCTTGAATTAAAGAACACCATAGATAAAGGTCCCTGATTCACTTGGAGAAGTGAAGGAGGCTAGCACCTAGGAAACTCCAAAACTGTTCGTGTGGATTACCGGCAGAGGAAGGACGCATCACGTGGACTTCTAGGACACGCCCCGTACAACCAAACCGATTGAAACTCGTGAGGTATACCACTATCTAAAAGTTTTAAATTCAGCTAGCGGATCCGTTCGGGAATTCTAGGCCTGGCGCGTTTAAGTTTAAAGTTTTAATTTTATATTTCCTGCTTCCGCTGCGTTTAGGCGCCCAGAATTCCCAACAGTGGTATCAGAGCCACGCTAGTCCTTGGATTTAAAACTGTTTATGTGTACATATGATGTATGGTATGTGTGTTTACCGCTTTCAATCACAGTTTTGGTTTTACGAAAATCCACCGAACGTTTTTCTTAAAAGTCGATTTACAATATAAGTTGCAAATTTATGTATGTGATACATAAACAAATCAATGAGATTGATTTAAATAATTTTCTTGAATTTTAAGGCCAAAATCGAAAATCCTGTATAATTATAATTAAAAGTGTTTTAATTATAATATTATAAAGGTGGCTGAAAATTTATTAAAATTATGAATTTTAATAATTTTGGGGGGTCAATAATTTAAATTCTTGAATGAGATTCTTGAATTTTATAATTATTGATTATAGGCCTAATTTCAAGAAAGGCATGTTAAAATTGCACAGACCCTAAATTGAACACAATTTTAAAAATGGTTTTTAATATGTGTTGTATGCCGTGTTTGACATAATTGTATGAATTGGTCATATTTGAATTGTGTGGTGTTGGATATGGCTCTAGGAGGTTTATTTCGGTAAATACGGCCTGCGTGTCGTCTCCCTCTACTCTTACGTAATTTTACTTTCAGTTTATACCTCAATGCAACTGGGGTTTATTCTCTTGTAATTTTATTTTTCTTTTTAGAAAAGTTCTCTCATTGGCTTGGGAGAATTCTAGGGTAGATGGGCCAAATCTAAACACGGTGTATGTTTTACATTTAGTTTGTATGTGATGCGCTAGATGTATGTTTAGGGTGTGAAATTTTAACATGCTATTTTAATTACTACGCTACAACCACGTATACAATATGAGCGTGGGATTTTGTATACGATACAAAATCCAGGCACATGTTTATATGTATGTGATACATGGGGAAATAAACATGTGGCATGACTCGTTTAATTTTAAAAGGAGTTTTAGAATCTTAAGTTTTAATGCCGTCGCTAAAACGCCCTGTCAAAATCTTGTTCATCGTGGAGCGGTGATCTCCTACGCGACACGTATCTGCCTTGACCTTGAGGAGACACGGGTGAATGGGAGTTTCAATACGACGCTCATTGAAATCTTGGTTCTTTGAATACGGTGATCGGCTACGCGACACGTATTGCAGTTGGGCCTTGATGATATGGGGTTGGGCTTCGGCCTCGTTGTCTTGAACCTAGCCATTCACATGTTTTACCGTATGACTTAATGGGGTTATCAAAACGGTTTTGGACCTCAAGGCATTCGATGGGATAAACATGCCATAATAAGTATCATATGATGATACAGTCCCATAAGGATCTAAGAGTCACATAGAGATGTGATTGGTAAGGAGTTACCTACCTAAATAGCCAAAAGGTGCATGATCGCCTACGTGACGGTAAACTTTGGTGAAACATGGGTCTTAGCCACTAATAATAAATTTTATTGGGTTTTATAAAATGGTGGACATATAATTTTATTTTTCTGCTAATTAAATTCATATCTTTAATTGTAGAATCTAATGGCAATTAATAGTTCAACATTTTCACTGCGACCTATCCTTGAGAAGGATAAACTGACTAGAACAAATTTCCTCGATTGGTTTCGTAATCTGAGAATCGTTCTCACCCATGAGAGGAGACTTTATGTTCTAGATAAACCTATTCCTAAGGAGCCTGCCAAGAGCGCTCCAGGAGTTGAATGGAGGGCTTACGAGAAGCACTTTGACGACTCGCTGGAGGTCTCTTGCCTGATGGTGGACACAATGATTCCCGAGTTACATGAGGGCTTGGATACATTGATGTCATATGAGATGATAACACGTCTCAAGGAAATGTTTCGATACCAGATCAGGCAAGATAGATATGAGACCACTAAGGCTCTTATGTCTTGTACAATGGCTGAAGGTGCATCTGTTGGTTACCATGTCATGAAGATGAGAGGGTACATAGATCACCTTGATAGGCTGGGATTTCCTATTCCTCCAGAGTTTGCAACGGATGTGATCCTAAGCTCACTGCCTAAAAGTTATGACCCGTTTGTCATGAGCTTTTCTAGGAGAGGAACAGAGAAATCAGTATCTGAGCTGCATGGAATACTCAAGTCCGTTGAGGCATCCATGAGTCAGAAGAAGGAAAGGAAGAAAAAGGGCGAAGGAAAGAGGAAGGGAACCGACCTGGATGGTGAGACCAAGCCAGTGGACGACCCTCACCAAGAACCTGCCAAGAAGGCAAAGCCCTCAGAGGATGTATTTTGCTCTTTCTGTCAAGTGTCAGGACACGCGAGGAGAAAATGCATGTAACTATTGGGAAGATCAAAAGAAGAAGAAGTGCGTTGAGCCCTCTACTTCAGGTATCTTTGTTATAAATGTTCTTTTTCTACTTAAACCACTTGAGTATTGGATACACCATGTGGTTCTCACATTTGATGTGCAGGGTCTTCGCAGACAGTAGAAAAACTGAACGGAAGCAAGATGGACCTACAAGTGGACAATGGAGCAAAGGTTGCTGCTGTTGCTGCTATGGGAACATGCGAGCTTGGATTGCCCCTTTTAGGCTAAGTTTATTGTTATGTACATTCTTTAAAGTTCAAACATTGTTTCTCCTCCTTATAGAGATAAGGAAGATTTTATGTGTAAACATTAAAGAATGGTGTTCTAATTTATAAAGATAATGCTTATTTGCTTATGTGATTTGCAAAGATAATCATTATGTCTTAAAACTAGATCGATAACAATATTTATAACATTGATACGAAAAGGATTAAAATTATCGAATCTAATCCTGTAAATACTTTTGGCATTGTCGTTTAGGCCATACAAACGAGAAACGCCCAGAGAAGCTTCATAGAGATGAACTTCTAAAGCTCAATTGATTTTGAATCATATGATGCTTGCAAATCTTGTTTAAATGGAAAGATGACAGAGGCGTCCTCTTACTGACCGCAGTAAAAGAATGTCTGACTTAGTGGGGATCATACATAGGTGATGTATGTGGACTCGTGAGTACCCAAGCTGAAGGTAGTAACTCTTACTAACTACTTCAATAAGTAGAACTACGGCTACCTAATGAAGCGTAAGTTAGGGTCTTTTGAAATAGAGATTTCAAAGCAAAGTAGAGAACTAACTTGACAAGTAAATCAAGGTCCCTCGATCCGATCGAAAGGACGAGTATTTGAGTCAAGAATTTGTTGATCATCTTAGAAGCTGTGAGATAGTCTCACAACTTGCTCCTTCTGAAGCCCCATAGTGGATGCTGTTTCCGAGAAGAAGAATCGAACCCTATTAGATACGGTGCGATCTATGATGAGTCAAACTGATCTTCCACCATCCTTTAAAGAGGACATGCTCTAGAAGCTGCTGACTTCACACTTGACCATTTCGTCTAAAGATTGAGAAGGCACCATATGAGATATGGAATGGGAAGAGTCCCATAGTGTCTTGTCTCAAATTTGGGGACATAAAGTTTATGTTAAGCAATGGGCTAACGATAGACTGTCTCCCAAAACTCTCAAGTGCATATTTGTGGGATACCCCAAAGGAAACAAAGGGGGTATCAAGTCTACTACCCATCTGACCACAAAGTGTTTGTAGTTAGAGGTGGATACCTGTTAGAAAGGGATTCTTTGTTTCCAAAAGAAACAGTGGGAGTAAGATGAATCTTGAAGGAGTTCGAGATCCACAAGACACTTTAGAAGCGCAGACGGAAACTAGAGAAGAACCACAAGGTGTTGTGGAAGCTTCTCTGAAAACGCAAGGACAACGAAGTTCTGATAGAACACGTTCTCAATCTCAAAGATGTGGATCTTTGGTCATTGAGAGCAGGGATGTGTTGCTCTAGGAGCGTGGTGAGCTCGCCACCTATCGAGAAGCTTTTATCATTGTTTTGATGAAGGCGCCAAAGGAGTTTGGCTTCTTACAAAACCCTGATAGGTCCTGTGTTTACAAGAAGGTTAGTGGGAGCGCAATTGCACTCTTGGTGCCATATGTCGCTGACATATGACTAATTGGAAGTGACATTACTATCTTGAAGATTGTGAATCTTAGATAGGTAAATCACTCTCAATAAAGGACGCAAAAGAAGCTGCCTATAAACTAAGGCATAGAGATCTATGGAGATAGTTCTCGGGGGCTTCTCAAAATTGAGTCAAAGTACGTTCTTGGATAAGACACTGAAGGGGTTCAGTATGCGAGATTTCAAGAAGGGATTCATACCGATGAATCAAGGATTGGTCCTAAGTAAGAGTCAGTGTCTACCGGACACTTGATGAGCAAGTACGCATGAGTGGTATCCTTTATGCTTCGGCAATAGGATCCATCATGATGTACTTGACCCGATATGTCGTTTGCCCTGAGTATGACGAGCTGAGACCCTGTTGAGGATCACTGGACAGCTGTCATAAAGATCCTTAAGTACTTAAGAAGCGCTAAGGATGGATTCTTGGTTTATGGTGGAATTAATGTGTAAGTGGTTACACAGGTGCCCGTTTCCAAACTAACCAAGATTAAGTAAAATCGCAGTACGGAAATATGTATTCCCTGAACAGAGGCATCGTGAGTTGGAATGGTTCCAAGCGGAGCACGATTGCTGATTCTACAAGAATGGGTTAGTCGCGTGGAGACGCATACTATAAAACTAATGTTTGAAGTGTGTTTGGTGGTCACCCTGTAGAGACAGGAAGACACCAAAACGGGAAAGGGTTCCTCACTGATGTTCCGACATTGATATATACTGAGACATGATCACCTAGAGATGGTGATATCAAGTTATGAAAGATAGCAGTCGAGGATTTTTTGCCAGTCCTCTAATGGAACCCCAGCACAGGTCTTACATGAGTGTCATGTAATGTCAAATGGGAATTAGACACATTAATGGATGTTCCTAGGTGTAGGAACAGTTTGATTAATGATTGTACCTAGTGCAAGTGGGAGTTTGATGGAGATTGTGCCCTAGGGCCAATCATCTTATAAATATGTTTTGAACATATTGATTAATTTATGGAGATAAATTAATGGTTATCATATTATTAGCATGTTTACTATGATAACAGCCCGTGATTAATTATGAGATAATTAATCTAAACTGTCCCTGGTCTCTCATTCAAGTGGGAACTTGAAATGAACTAAGACCAGCATGACCTCGGTGCATAGAGATGCATGCACTAGATGCTGGAACGAGAGTCATGGTGCAATTATGTAAAGGGTTACAAGTTCCTGGACCGACCCGGAGAGTTCTGCATGGGTTTTAGTCATGAGCTAGCCTCTCCCGTACACCTGTCACGATGCCCTTAGACCTGAGGTCTTCATTATTCCGACGTTGTAGTTGTCAAACTTTGGCCTAGTCTAACGTTACCCGTAGCAGGGTAACCGTAAGGGTTAGGTACGGGTTTGGTTGATTACCGTGCTGAGGAATATGGTTGGCCAAGAAGGAATTTTGTCCCTCATAGAGATGGGAGATATTTAACTGGGCCCCTCGATGAGTCTGTCCAAGGAATGTGTGGCCACACTAGTAAATGGGACTTACTCAAGGAATCGAGAAAGTTGAGGTTTGGATTATGGATGACTTTCTCGTGCCTAATCCATGACCAAAATATCGTAGGACAAAAAGGGATCAAGACAAGGTGGTACTAAGGTCAATTCGTTTCGGAGTTAAACGATAACTCACGTGTTTTGGGTAGTCGTGATGGCTTGCTTGAGTCCGCTCTCGACTTGTGAGTCATAGGGATGACTTGCTGCCAACTTCACGTGGGGCCTGCTAGGTCACACACGAGCAGGATCCAGATGCCAAGCTGGGACACGAATTAGGGTTAATTCGTGGGTCACATTGACCGTTTAAGACATAATTGATTGTATTGGGACAAGAAGTCTTGTCTTAAATAAATATCTACATAAATGATATTTGAATTTGTGGGACAAATTTAAATATTTATATATAATTGTTAAATAGATAATATGACAAGTTAGTTATAACTTCCTAAAAGTTAGGATTGTTATTTTAATTTATTAAATTCCAACCAATTGGAATAGGGGGTGGCGCATGACTTGGGGATCTTGGGGAAGATTTGATTTTCCAATTTGATTCTCAAAGATTGCATTTTGAATTCAAATTAAAATATTAAGGTAATATTTTAATTAGGAATTCAAATCCTAAAATTATGATATAGAGATCTCATAGTTTTATAAATTGATAATCCTATAATTTAGGGATTCCCTAATTATAATCATCAAAGTCCCCAAACCCTATAAATACATAAGCCAAGTCGAAATTCCAAGAGAGAGGCCATGCACAAGGGAAAATCGACTTTAGCCTAATTCATAACAAGGGAAAAATACGATTTTTGCTCTTGGTGAGGAGAGAGAAAAACGCAACCTTAGTTTCCTAGAGAGAGAAAGTGGCGCACAACTCTAAAGGAGTTTAGGGTTTTGTGTGACAAGGTTGTGTGGGATCAAGAATTGGATTCTTGATCATAGGCGCCATATTATTCTTGGAAAATTCAAGAAGAGTTCTTGAATTAAAGAACACCGTAGATAAAGGTCCCTGATTCACTTGGGGAAGTGAAGGAGGCTAGCACCTAGGCATCTCCGAAACTGTTCGTGTGGATTACCGGCGGAGGAAGGACACATCACGTGGACTTCTAGGACACGCCCCGTACAACCAAACCGATTGAAACTCGTGAGGTATACCACTATCTAAAAGTTTTAAATTCAGCTAGCGGATTCGTTCGGGAATTCTAAGCCTGGCGCGTTTAAGTTTAAAGTTTTAATTTTATATTTCCTGCTTCCGCTGCGTTTAGGCGCCCAGAATTCCCAACAGTATCTCCATACACCGAAGTCATGCTGGTCTTGGTTCATTCTCGTTCCCACGCGAATGATTGACCAGGGTCAATTTAGACTAATTATCACATAATTAATCAAGGACTGTTATCACAGTAAACATGCTAATAATATGATAACAACATAATTTATCATCTATAAATTAATCAAAACAATATGTTCATACATATAAAATGATTGGCCCTAGGGCACAATCTCCATCAAACTCCCACTTGGACTAGGTACAATCATCAATCTAACTGTTCCTACACTAGGTACACTGATCAATGTGTCTAATCCCCATCGACGTTACATGGCGTTCATGTACGACCCGTTCAAGAGGTTTCGTAAGAGGATCGGCAACATTATCCTTGCCTGCTACTTTACATATCTTGATATCTCCTCTGTCAACAATCTCTCTGACAAGGTGATAACGCCTGAGTATGTGTTTGGTCCTTTGGTGGGACCGGGGCTCCTTGGCTTGTGCAATAGCACCACTATTGTCACAATACAAGGTTATGGGATCAACAATGGTCGAAACCACTCCAAGCTCAGCAATGAACTTCTTAATCCATACAGCCTCCTTTGCTGCATCTGATGCTGCTATATACTCGGACTCCGTTGTAGAATCAACAATCGTGCTTTGCTTGAAACTTTTCCAACTCACGCTGCCACCGTTCAGGAGAAACACATATCTAGACTGCGATTTGAAATCATCTTGGTCGGTTTGGAAACTGGCATCTGTGTAACCAATTACACATAGCTCTTCATCAGTTCCACCATAAACCAAGAATTCAGCCTTAGTTCTTCTCAAGTACTTAAGAATGTTTTTGATAGAGGTCCAATGATCCTCACCAGGGTCTTGTTGGAACGGGCTCGTCATGCTCAGGGAAAACGAAACATCGGGTCGAGTACACAGCATGACATACATGATGGATCCTATTGCCGAAGCATAAGGGATACCACTCATGCGCCCTCACTCATCAAGTGTCTTGGGACACTATTTCTTGCTCAAGACTAAACCATGATTCATCGGTATGAATCCCTTCGTGGAGTCTTGCATACTGAACGGTTTCAGTACCTTATCCAAGTATGTACTCTGACTTAATCCAAGAAGCCTTCGAGATCTATCTCTATAGATCGTGATTCCTAGAATATGGGCACCTTCTCCTAAGTCCTTCATTGAGAATGATTTTCCCAACCAAGATTTCACAATCTCCAAGGTAGGAATGTCATTTCCAATGAGCAATATGTCATCGACATATAGCACCAAGAACACAATCGTGCTTCCACTAACCTTCTTGTAAACACAAGGCTCATCAGGTTTTTGCTAGAAGCCAAACTCTTTGACTACCTCATCAAAACGATGATTCCAACTCTGGGATGCTTGCTTCAATCCATAAATGGATCTCTGAAGCTTGCATACGTTTTCTGGTTCCTCTGGACATACAAACCCCTCAGGGTGTGTCATGTACACATCCTCGGGCAGCCTTCCATTAAAGAATGCTGTTTTTACATCCATTTTCCATATCTCATAGTCATAACATGCAGCTATGGCAAGGAGGATCATAATGGACTTGGCCATTGCAACTGGGGAAAATGTTTCGTCATAGTCAATACCATGACGTTGTGTAAACCCCTTTGCAACTAGTCTGGCCTTCAAGACATTGACATTGCCATCCATGTCGGGTTTCTCTTTGAAAACCCACTTGTACCCTACGGCTTTTACACCTTCAGGTGGAGCGACTAAGGTCCATACCTTATTGTCGTACATGGATTGCATCTCTTCCTTCATGGCTTCAACCCATTTCTCAGAGTTGGGATCCACGATAGCTTCTTGATAGGTGGTAGGCTCACCACGCTCCATGAGAACCACACCCTAGTTCTCAGTCATCAAAAATCCATATCTTTGAGGTTGAGAACGTGTTCTATCAGACCTTTGTGGTCCTTGTGCTACTAGAGGAGCTTCCACAACATCTTGTGGCTCTTCTCTAGTTTTCGTCTGCGCCTCTAGAGTGTCTTGTGCATCTTGAACCTCTTCAAGATCTATCTTACTGCCACTGTATCTTTTGGAGACAAAATCCTTTTCTAGAAAGAATCCATTTCTGACTACAAACACTTTGTTGTCAGATGGGTAGTAGACATAATACCCCTTTGTTTCCTTGGGGTATCCCACAAATAAACACTTAATGGATTTGGGAGATAGTTTATCGTTAGACTGTTGCTTAACATAAACTTCACATCCCCAAACCTTGAGGTAAGACAAACTGGGCCTTTTCCCAGTCCATATCTCATATGGTGTCTTCTCAACTGCCTTAGACGGAACACGGTTAAGTGTGAATGCAGCAGTTTCTAGAGCATGCCCCCAAAAGGATGGCGGAAGATCAGCTTGACTCATCATAGATCGGACCATATCTAATAAAGTCCGATTCCTCCTCTCAGAAACGCCATTCCACTGTGGAGTTCCACGAGGGGTAAGTTGTGAGACTATCCCACAACTTCTAAGATGATCAATAAACTCTTGGCTCAAATACTCGCCTACTCGATCGGATCGAAGGACTTTGCTTTTCTTTCCAAGTTGGTTCTCTACTTCACTTTGAAATCTTTTGAACATTTCAAAAGACTCTGACTTGTGCTTCATTAGGTAGACATAGCCAAACCTACTGAATTTTGGAGATTGTGCCCTAGGGCCAATCAATTTTGTGATAAATATGTTGTGAACATATTATTAATTTATGGAAGATAAATTAATGAGTTGTCATATTATTTGCATGTTTACTATGATAACATCCATGATTAATTATGAGATAATTAATCTAAAATTGTCCCTGGTCGATTGTTTTTGTGGGAGCAAAAATGAACTAAGACCAGCATGACCTCGGTGCATGAGATGCACGCACTAGATGCTGGGACGAGAGTCATGGTGCAATTACGTAAGGTGGTTATGAATTGCTGGACTGACCCGAAGAGTCCTGCATGGGTTTAGTCATCAGCTAGTCTCTCCTAGTACGCCTGTAGCGATGCCTTTGACCTGAGGTCAATGACTATTCCAGCGTTGCAGTTGTCAGTCTTTGGCTTAGTCTAACGCTG
>QANZ01007291.1:12998-26705 GCA_003254925.1 Chamaecrista fasciculata
TTGATTTTCCTCCTAAGAGTTAGAGAGAGAAAATAATCCTTTGCACACATACATAGAGAAAGTCGACTTTCTCTAAGAGTTAGAGAATTTCGACTTTAGCTCTAAAATTAGGGTTTTGAGAGAAGAATAGGCAAGAAGGAGTTCTTGTGGGGGGATTCTTCTTAGCGCCACCTCTACTGCTATTTTCCAAGAAGGAGTTCTTTGAATCATAGGTCTGTAGATTGGTCCCAGAATTCTTTTGGAGAAAAGAATTGGAGGCTAGCACCTCGGTGATCAAAGAAACTGTTCGTGTGGATTACTGGCAGAGGGAGAACTCTAGGAGTGGACTCCGTGGAACTCGCCCGTTCAACCGATTGATTTGAAACTCTGAGGTATAACACTAACCAACAGTTTTAAATTCTACTAGCGGATCCGTTCGGGAATCAGAGGACCTAGGCGTTATTTTTAATTTTATTTTTGCTTCTGCTGCCTTAGGCGCCTAGGATTCCCAACACTGAAGTCATCAGTGAACGTAATGAAGTATGAGTAACCACCTCTAGCTTGAGTACTCATGGGTCCACATACATCACTATGTATGATCCCCAATAAGTCAGATACTCTCTCACTGTGGCCAGTGAAGGGCGCCTTTGTCATCTTTCCAAGTAAACAAGATTCGCAAGTATCATATGATTCAAAATCAAATGAGCTTAGAAGTCCATCCTTATGGAGCTTCTCTAGGCTTTTCTCGTTTATATGGCCTAAACGATAATGCCAAAGGTATGTAGGATTCGATTCGTTAATCTTAATCCTTTTCGTATCAATGTTATAAATATTGTTATCATGTTTTCGTTCTAATTTTAAGATGTAATGATTATCTTGCAAATCACCATAAGCAAATAAAACATCATCTTTATAAATAGAACATCTACCATTACCGTTAACACATGTAAATCCTTCCTTATCCAAATAAGAAAGTGAAATAATGTTCGAACTTAACGAGGGTACATAATAACAATTGTTCAAAACAAAAACAAGCCCAGAGGGCAACACTAGCTCCTATGTCCCCACAGCAACAGCAGCAACGCTTGCTCCATTGCCCACACGCAGGTCCACCTCGCTTCTGTCTAGCTTCCTACTGACTCTAAGACCCTGCACATTTGTACAAATGTGAGAACCACATGCTGTATCTGTTGGAGATTGTGCCCTAGGGCCAATCATTTTATGTAAATATGTTTTAAACATATTATTAATTTATGCAGATAAATTAATGTGTTATCATGTTATTAGCATGTTTACTATGATAACGTCCATGATTAATTATGAGATAATTAATCTAAATTTGTCCCTAGTCGATTGTTTTCGTGGGAACGAAAATGAATTAAGACCAGCATGACCTCGGTGCATAGAGATGCATGCACTGGATGCTGGGACGAGAGTCATGGTGCAATTACGTAAGGGGTTACGAGTTACTGGACTGACCCGGAGAGTCCTGCATGGGTTTAGTCATCAGCTTGCCTCTCATGTACGCCTATAGATATGCCTTAGACCTGAGGTCATCATTATTCCGACGTTGCAGTTGTCAGACTTTGGCTTAGTCTAACGTTGCTCATAACAGGGTAGCCATAAGGGCTAAGTACGGGTTTGATTGATTGCCGTGCTGAGGAATGTGGATTGTGATGGAGATTGTGCCCTAGGGCCAATAATCTTAAAGATATGTTGTGAACATATCAATTAATTTATAGAGATAAATTAATGGTTATCACATTATTAGCATGTTTACTGTGATAACAGTCCATGGTGCAATTACGTAAGGAGTTACGAGTTGCTGGACTGACCCGGAGAATCCTACATGGTTTTAGTCATTAGCTAGTTTCTCCTGGTACACCTGTCACAATGCCCTCAAGACCTGAGGTCTTCATCATTCTGACGTTGTAGTTGTCAGACTTTGGCTTAGTCTAACGTTACCCGTAGCAGGGCAGCCATAAGGGCTAAGTACGGGTTTGGTTAATTACTGTGCTGAGGAATATGGTTGACCAAGATGGAATTTTGTCCCTCATAGAGATGGGAGATATTTTACTGGGCCCCTCGATGAGTCTGTCCAAGGAATGTGTGGCCACACTGGAAATTGGGACTTACTCAAGGAATCGAGAAAGTTGGAGGTATGGATTTTGGATGACTTTCCCATGCCTGATCCATTACCGAAATATCGTAGGACAAAAAGGGAACTTGACAAGGTCGTACTGAGGTTAAGTCGTTTCGGCGTTAAACGATAACTCACGTGTTTTGGGTAGTCGTGATGGCTTGCTAGAGTCCGCTCTCGACTTGTAAGTCATAGGGATGACTTGCTGCCAACTTCACGTGGGGCCTACTGGGTCACACACGAGCAGGATCAAGATGCCAATTCGGGACACGAATTAGGGTTAATTCGTGGGTCACATTGGTGACACCGTTTAAGACATAATTGACTGTCTGGGACAGGAAATATTGTCTTAAATAAATATCTACAGATATATGATATTTAGATTTGTGGGACAAATTTAAATATATATATATATAAATGATAATTATTAAATAGATAATGTGATTATGCTATTTATAATTATATTCCTATTTATAATATTAGGAATAAATAAATTAGATAAGTTTCCTAAAAGTTAGGAAATTATTGATTTATTAAATTCACTAATATTAGGATAAATAGGGATGAGGTTGGCGCCTAATACTAGCCTATTTTAATTAATAGAAATGTTTTATTAATTAAAGTCATGGCTTGAAGATTTGAAATTCAAATAGATTTGATCTAGATTTCAAATGGTTGAATTAGATATTAGTGTAATATTTTAATTCAATAATAATATATATAGGTAAAAGTCGAAATTTTAGGTCTAGTTTGAATTTAAATATTAATGTAATATTTTAATTCAACAAAGACTAAAATTCGAATTTAAAAGATTGACTTAAGATATTATGGCAATATCTTAAATCAATATTGTTGGAACATAACAAATTAGTTATAACTACCTAATGGTTAGGTTTGTTATTTTAGTTTATTAAATTTCCAACAAATTTCCTAGGACTAGGCGCATGGTTTGAGTATCTTTTGGGAAGATTTGATCTTCCAAATTGATTCTCCAAGACTGCATTTGGATCCAAATTATAATATTAAGGTAATATTATAATTAGGAATTCAAGTCCTAAAATCATGATATTACTGTAATATCATGAATTTAATATTTGATAATTGTATAATTTTGGGAAACCCTAATTATAATTATCAAAGCCTAAACCCTATATATATACATAGAGCAAAAGTCGACTAACACATGAGTCTCTCATACCTTGGGAATTTCGACTTTAGCTAGTAATTTTCACAAGAGCAAAATTGTTTTGAGTCTTGGTGAAAGTTTGTGAGAGAAAACACAACCCTAGTCTTTCTAGAGAGAGAAAGTGGCGCAAACCCTAGAAGTGTTTTAGGATTTGTGTGTTGAGGGTGCGTGTGAGATCAAGAACCACATTCTTGATCATAGGCGCCATCTTATCTTGGAGTTTGAGAAGTGTTCTTGAACCCAAGAACACCGTAGATAAGGCTCCCGGTTTGCTTGGAGAAGTGAACGTGGCTAGCACCTAGGCATCTACCAAATTGTTCGTGTGGATCACTGGTGGAGGGAGCACACTCGAGTGGACTCCTCACATTCGTAAACGCAAAGAACAGCCGATCGATTTGGGTAAACTCTTGTCCTTATACCGATACAGATCCATATAGCGGATCTATTGGGAAAGAAATCGCTATGTTTGGTTTAAATTTTGTTTTATATCTGTTTCCGCTGCTTCATAAGCATGGCGATTTCCCAACAGTGGTATCAGAGCCAGGCTATTCTTGGATCTGTATTGGTTTTGGTGATTATACATGTGATGTGTAATGTATGTTTTTACCGCTTTTCATTGGCATGATAGTTGATGTTTTTACGAAAAGATCCACCAAAACTTTTTGGAATTAATGCTAAAGGTGCAAATTTTATGTATGTGATACATAAAGAAATCAATATGATTGATTTGAAGATTTTCTTGAAATTTTAGGCATAAGTCGAAATTCCATATAATTATAGTTAAAATTGTTTTAATTATAATTATAAAAGGAGTGGCTGAAAATTTATTAAAATTGTGAATTTTATAAAGTTTTCAGATCAATAATTAAATTCTTGAATATGATTCTTGAATTTTATAATTATTGATAATGGGCCTAAATTCAAGAAAGTGGCATGTTAAAATTGCACACCCTAATTAAACACAATAACAAAATCGGTTTTGATATGTGTTTGATATATCGTGTTTGACATAATTGTATGAATGGTTCATATATGTAATTGTGTGGTGTTGGATATGGCTCTAGTTTTTTGGTGTATACGGCCTTCGTGTCGTCTCCCTCTATCCGATGTAATTTTACTTTTCAGTTTATACCTCAATGTAACTGGGGTTTACTCTCTTGTAATTTTATGTTTCTTTTTAGAAAAATTCTCTCATTGGCTTGGGAGAATTGTTAGGATAGGTGGGCCATATCTAAACACGATATATGTCTGTTTTACATTTTAGCATTGTATGTGATGCAAAGCGCTAGATGTATGTTTAGGACGCGATTTTAACATGCTATCAATATTAAACGCTACAACAATGTATGTGATACGGGCGTGGGATTTTGCATATGATGCAAGATCCATGCGCATGTTTATATGTATATGATACATGGGGAAATAAACATGTGACATGACTCGTTTAATTTTAAAAGGAATTTTGAAATTAAACTATAAAACGGAACGATTTTATAAAAATTAAACCCTTTTCGAAAATCTTAAGTTTTAATGCCATCAATAAAACACCCTGTGGAAATCTTGTTCATCATAGAGCGGTGATCGCCCTCCGCGACACGTATCTATCTTGACCTCGAGGACACACGGGTGAATGGGAGATTCAGTTCGACGCCCATTGAAATCTTGGGTCATTAAATGCGGTGATCGCCCTCCGCGACACGTATTTAAGTGACGCCGTTGATGATATGGGGCTGGGCTTTGGCCTCGTCGTTTGGGCCTTGCCATTCACGAGTTTTATTGTGTGACTTAATGGGGTTATCAAAACGGTTTTGGACCTCAAGGCATTGGATGGGATAAACATGCCATAATAAGTATCATACGATGATACAGTCCCATAAGGATCTAAGAGTCACATATGATGTGATTGGTAAGGAGTTACCTACCTAAATAGCCAAAAGGTGCATGATCGCCCTCCGCGACGGTAAATTTTGGTGAAATATGGATCTTAGCCACTAATAATAAATTTTATTGGGTTTTATAAAATGGTGGACATATTCTTTTATGCTAATTAAAATTCATATCTTTGAAATTGTAGAATCAAATGGCAACTAATAGTTCAACTTTTTCACTGCGACCTATCCTTGAGAAGGATAAGCTGAACAGAACGAACTTCCTCGATTGGTTTCGTAATATGAGAATTGTTCTCACCCATGAGAGGAGACTGTATGTTCTGGACAAACCTATCCCTAAAGAGCCTGCCAAGGGCGCTCCAGGAGCTGAGTGGAGGGCTTGGGAGAAGCACTTCGACGACTCGCTGGAGGTCTCTTGTCTGATGATAGACACAATGATTCCAGAGTTTCATGAGGGCTTGGACACATTGATGTCATATGAGATGATTATGCGTCTCAAGGAAATGTTCCGCTATCAAATCAGACAAGATAGATATGAGACCACCAAGGCTCTTATGTCTTGTAAAATGGCTGAAGGTGATCCCGTTGGTTACCATGTCACTCACATGAGAGGGTACCTAGATCATCTTGAAAGGCTGGGATTCCCTGTTCAACCTGAGATTGCCGCAGGCATAATCCTGTGCTCACTGCCTAAGAGCTATGACTCGTTTGTCAGAAGCTACTATAGGAGAGGAACAGAGAAGACAGTTTCTGAGTTGCATGGAATGCTCAAGTCAGTTGAGGCATCCCTGATTCAGAAGAGGGAAAGGAAATTGAAGGGCAAAGAAAAGATGAAGGGAATCGAGCTGGATCGTGAGACCAAGCCAGAGGACGACCCTAATCAATCACCTGCCAAGAAGGCAAAGCCCTCAGAGGAAGTATCTTGTGCTTTCAGTCAAGTGTCAGGACACGCGATGAGAAAGTGCAAGTACTACTGGGAAGATCAAAAGAAGAAGAAGTGCGTTCAAGCCTCTACTTCAGGTATCTTTGTTAATCTTCTTTTCTACTTAACCACTAAAGTATTGGATACGATATGTGGTTCTCACATTTGATGTGCAGGGTCTACAGAGACAGTAGAAAACGAGGACGTGAGCGATATGGACCTAGAAGTGGACAATGGAGCAAAGGTTGCTGCCAATGCTACTGAAGGAACATGAGAGCTTGAATAGCCCCTAGGGCTAGTTTATTGTTATTCTTTAAAGTTTTGAACATTATTTTCTCCTTATAGAGATAAGGAAGATTTTATGTGTAAACATTAAAGATTGGTTTCTACTTTAATAAAGCAATGCTTGTTTGCTTATGTGATTTGCAAAATCATTATGTCTTAAATTAGAAACAATGACAATATTCATAACATTGATACAAGAAGAGGTTTAAGATTAGCGAATCTAAATCCTACATACTTTTGGCAATTGTCATTTTGACCATACAAACGAGAAACGCCTTGGGAAACTTCATATAGATGAACTTCCAAAGCTCACATGATTATGAATCATATGATGCTTGCAAGTCTTGTTTAAAATGGAAAGATGACGAGGGACGTTCCTTTGCTGACTACAGTGATAGAATATCTGACTTTTGGGAAACATACATAGTTGATGTATGAGGACCCACAAGTAGTTAGGCTAAAAGTAAATAAAGCTCTTACTAACTGCTTCAAAAGGCTAGACCTACGGCTACCCTTCTTGAAACACAAATCAAGAGATCTTTTGAAATAGAGATTTCAAAGAGAAGTAGAGAATTAACTTGACAAGAAAATCAAGTTACTCGATTTGATCGAGGGAACAACGATTTGAGTCAAGATATAAGTTTAATCATCCTAGAAGCTGTGAGATGGTCTCACAACTTGCTCTTCCTAAAACCCCATAGTGGATGGTGTTTTGAGGAAAAGTATCAAACCCTATGGGATAAGGTTTGATCTATGATGAATCTAATTGATCTTTCGCCAACCTTTAAAGGGTGTGCTCTAGAAGCTGTTGACTTCACACTTAACCATTTCGTCTAAGAGACGCCATATGTGATATGGTATGGGAATAGTCCCATAATTGATTTGTCTCGAACTTTGAGGACTTCAAGTTTATAATAAGCCAAGGACAGATTATAAACTGTCTTCAAAACCCTCAAGTATGTGCTTGTGGGATACCCTAAGAGAACGCGTGAGGGGTATCAAGTCAAACTGCCCACCTGATTACAAAAGGGTTTGTAAGTCAGAGGCGAATACCTTTTAGAAAGGAATTCTTGTTTCCAAAAGAAACAGTATGAGTAAGATGAATCTTGAAGGAGTTCAAGGTCCACAAGACACTTGAGTGGCGCAGACGAAAATTAGAGAAGATTCACAAGGAGTTGTGGAAGCTCCTCTAAAACATAAGGACAACGAAGTTCTGATAGAACACGTTCTCAGTTTCAAAGATGGGGATCTTTGGTTATTGAGAGCAGGGTGTGTTGCTCTAGGAGCGTGGTGAGCCCGCCACCTATCGGAAAACTTTCATCATTGCTTGGGTAAAGATGTCAAAAGGGTTTGGCTTCTTTCAAAAACCTTGATAGGTCCTATGGTTCCAATAAGGTTAGTGGGAGCACAATTGAATTCTTGGTGCGATATGTCATTGACATATCGCTAGTCGAAAGTGACATTACTATCTTGAGGATTGTGAATCCTAGATGAGTAAATCACTCTCGATGAAGGAAAGAAGTGGCCCATGGTGTAGGCAACAAGAATCTATGGTGATAGATCTTGGAGACTTCTTGAGTTGAGTCAAAAGGTACGATTCTTGGATAAGATACTGACAGAGTTCAGTATGCGAGATTTCAAGAAGAGATTCATGCCGATGAATCACGTTTTGGTCCTTAGCAAGAATCAGTGTTTCCTGAGACACGTGATGAGCAAAGGACACATGATTGGCATCCCTTATGCTTTGGCAATAGGATCCATCATGTCGTACCAGACCCAATATGTCCCTTGCCCTTTGAATGACGAGCTGTGACCCTGTTGAGGTCCTCGAGAAGCTGTCATTAGGGTCCTTAAGTACTTATGAAGCACTAAGGACAAATTCTTGGTTTATGGTAGAATTAGTGTAAAGTGTTACACAAAGCCCATTATTCAAGCCAGCCAAGATTGATCGCAGTAAAATGTATTCCCTGAACATAGTAATCGTAAAGTTGGAATGGTTCCAAGCAGAGTACGATTACTAATTCTACAAAGAATGGGTTAGTCGCGTAGAGACGAAGACTGTAAAACGAGTGTCTGAAGTACACTTGGTGTTCATCCTGTGGGACAGGAAGACACCAAGAGGGAAGGAGTTCCCCACTGATGTTCCGACAGTGATAAGCACTCAGACAAGATCACCTAGAGATGGTGATATTAAGATATGAAAACATAACAGTCGAGGATATTTTGCCAAATCCTCTGAAAGTAACCCCAGCACAGGTCTTACATAAGTACTATGTAATGTCAAGTGGGAATTAGACACATTAATGGATGTTCCTAAGTGTTAGGAACAATTTGATTAATGATTGTACCTAGTGCAAGTGGGAGTTTGATGGAGATTGTGCCCTAGGGCCAATCATCTTAAAGATATGTTGTGAACATATCAATTAATTTATAGAGATAAATTAATGGTTATCACATTATTAGCATGTTTACTGTGATAACAGTCCATGGTTAATTATAGGATAATTAATCTAAATTGTCCCTGGTCGATCATTCAAGTGGGAACTTGAAATGAACTAAGACCAGCATGACCTCGGTGCATAGGGATGCATGCACTAGATGCTGGTACGAGAGTCATGGTGCAATTACGTAAGGAGTTACGAGTTGCTGGACTGACCCGGAGAATCCTACATGGTTTTAGTCATTAGCTAGTTTCTCCTGGTACACCTGTCACGATGCCCTCAAGACCTAAGGTCTTCATCATTCCGGCGTTGTAGTTGTCAGACTTTGGCTTAGTCTAATGTTGCCCGTAGCAGGGCAGCCATAAGGAATATGGATGACCAAGACGGAATTTTGTCCCTCATAGAGATGGGAGATATTTTACTGGGCCCCTCGATGAGTCTGTCCAAGGAATGTGTGGCCACACTGGAAATTGGGACTTACTCAAGGAATCGAGAAAGTTGGAGGTATGGATTTTGGATGACTTTCCCATGCCTGATCCATTACCGAAATATCGTAGGACAAAAAGGGAATTTGACAAGGTGGTACTGAGGTTAAGTCGTTTCGGCGTTAAACGATAACTCACGTGTTTTGGGTAGTCGTGATGGCTTGCTAGAGTCCGCTCTCGACTTGTAAGTCATAGGGATGACTTGCTGCCAACTTCACGTGGGGCCTGCTGGGTCACACACGAGCAGGATCAAGATGCCACATCGGGACACGAATTAGGGTTAATTCGTGGGTCACATTGGTGACACCGTTTAAGACATAATTGACTGTCTGGGACAGGAAATATTGTCTTAAATAAATATCTACAGATATATGATATTTAGATTTGTGGGACAAATTTAAATATATATATATATATATATGATAATTGTTAAATAGATAATGGGATTATGCTATTTACAATTATATTCCTATTTATAATATTAGGGAAAAATAAATTGGATAAGTTTCCTAAAAGTTAGGAAATTATTGATTTATTAAATTCACTAATATTAGGATAAATAGGGATGAGGTTGGCGCCTAATACTAGCCTATTTTAATTAATAGAAATGTTTTATTAATTAAAATCATGGCTTGAAGATTTGAAATTCAAATAGATTTGATCTAGATTTCAAATGATTGAATTAAATATATTAAGGTAATATTTTAATTCAATAATATATATATATATATGTGGGTTAGTCGAATTTTAGGTCTAGATTGGATTTAAATATTAGTATAATATTTTAATTCAATAAAGACTAAAATTCAAGATTTAAAAGATTGACTAAAGATATTATGGTAATATCTTAAATCAATATTGTTGGAAAATAACAAATTAGTTATAACTACCTAATGGTTAGGTTTGTTATTTTAGTTTATTAAATTTCCAACAAATTTCGTAGGACTAGGCGCATGGTTTGAGTATCTTTTGGGAAGATTTGATCTTCCAAATTGATTCTCCAAGATCGCATTTGGATCCAAATTATAATATTAAGGTAATATTATAATTAGGAATTCAAGTCCTAAAATCATGATATTAGTGTAATATCATGAATTTAATATTTGATAATTGTATAATTTTGGGAAACCCTAATTATAATTGTCAAAGCCTAAACCCTATATATATACATAGAGCAAAAGTCGACTAACACATGAGTCTCTCATACCTTGGGAATTTCGACTTTAGCTAGTAATTTTCACAAGAGCAAAATTGTTTTGAGTCTTGGTGAAAGTTTGTGAGAGAAAACACAATCCTAGTCTTTCGAGAGAGAGAAAGTGGCGCAAACCCTATAAGTGTTTTAGGATTTGTGTGTTGAGGGTGTGTGTGAGATCAAGAACCACATTCTTGATCATAGGCGCCATCTTATCTTGGAGTTTGAGAAGTGTTCTTGAACCCAAGAACACCGTAGATAAGGCTCCCGGTTTGCTTGGAGAAGTGAACGTGGCTAGCACCTAGGCATCTACCAAACTGTTCGTGTGGATCACCGGTGGAGGGAGCACACTCGGAGTGTACTCCTCACATTCGTAAATGCAAAGAACAGCCAATCGATTTGGGTAAACTCTTGTCCTTATACCGATACAGATCCATATAGCGGATCTATTGGGAAAGAAATCGCTATGTTTGGTTTAAATTTTGTTTTATATCCGTTTCCGCTGCTTCATAAGCATGGCGATTTCCCAACTGATTGGCCAAGATGGGATTTTGTCCCTCATTAGATGATAGATATCTAACTGGCGCCCTCGATGAGTCTGTCCAGGAAAAAGAGTGGCCACTCAGGAAATGGGACTTACTCAAGAAAATCAAGAAAGTTGTGGTTTGGATTATGGATGACTTTCCTGTGCCTAATCCATGACCAAGATATCGTAGGACAATAGGGTCTCCGACAAGGAAGTACTGAGGTTAAGTCGTTTTCGTAAAAACGATAACTCACGTGTTTTGGGTAGTTGTGATGGCTTGCTAGAGTCCGCTCACGACTTGTAAGTCATGGAGATGACTTGCTGCCAACTTCACGTGGGACCTGCTAGGTCACACACGAGCATGAACATGACACCGTTTTAAAAGGGACACGAATTAGGGTTAATTCGTGGGTCACTCCGGTGGCACGATTTAAGACACAACGGAATGTCTGGGACATTAAGTATTGTCTTCATTAATCTACAGTTGTGGAATATTTAAATTTGTGGGACAAGTTTAAATATAATAATTGTTAAATTATTAATGGGGATTAATTATTTACAATTAAAATATTAGGGAAAAATAATTCAGATAAGGTTCCTAAAAGTTAGGAAATTATTGAATTATAAAATTCCCTAATAATAATATGAGGGTGGCGCCTCTTTTGGATTATTTGGATAAATAAAATTGTTTTATTAATTCAAATAATAAGTTTGAATTCAAAAGATTTGATGGAGATATCAAAAGATTTGATTCAAACAGATTTGGTGAGATTTCCTCTCAGTATCTTTGGTGAATCATGAACTAAGAAAGTTTTTGATTTATACTATTCCAAAGATAAAATGAGGGAGTTAGGCGCATGGATTGGTGGGTCCCAAGGGGAGATTTGATCTCTCATTTGATTCTCCAAGATTGCATTTTGAATTTAAATTAAAATATTAAGGTAATATTTTAATTGTAAATTCAAGTCCAAAAATAATTATATTGCCAGAATATCATGATTTTAGGAATAATTAAATCACCAAATATTTTATCTATAAATAAGGGGGCAAGTCGACTTGCCCCATAGACAAGCATGTTGGAGATTGTGCCCTAGGGCCAATCATTTTATAAATATGTTGTGAACATATCAATTAATTTATGGAGATAAATTAATGGTTATCATATTATTAGCATGTTTACTATGATAACAGTCTGTGGTTAATTATGAGATAATTAATCTAAACTGTCCCTGGTCGCTCATTCAAGTGGGAACTTGAAATGAACTAAGACCGGCATGACCTCGGTGCATAGAGATGCATGCACTAGATGCTGGTACGAGAGTCATGGTGCAATTACGTAAGGGGGTTACTGTTGGGAAATCCCCGGGGAAACACGCAGCGGAAGAAACGTAAATTAAAAAAAACTTGCGCCCCCAGGAAAATCCAACCCTGAGATCCGCTAGCTGAATTTAAAACCAGATATGAAAAGTGTTATACCTCAGGCTTTCAATCGGATTGGTGATACTGGTGAGTCTAGAAGTCCGTCTCCACGTCCTTCCTCTACCGGTGATCCACACGAACAGTTTCCCGAACACGAGGTGCTAGCCTCCACGCCTCTTTCTCCAAAGAGACTCGGGATCCAATCTACAGTTTGTGAATTCAGGAACTCCTTCTCTGAATTCTTGGTGAATGGCGCCAATGAGAAGAGACAGCAACAAAACTCCTTTTGTTCTTCTCCTTCTCTAAAAACCCTTAGAACCCACAACTTTCGATAACTCTTCTAAACCCTTAGAAGAAAATCGACTTCTCTCTCTAGGAAGGTGGGTGGCGAATTTTCTCTCTCAACAAGGAGGAAAGTCGACTTTGCTAGGCAAAACTAGGGTTTTCTCAATTGTGCAACAATTGGCATGACTTGTGTGGGCATATGGAGCTAGGCGACTTTCAGACCTTATATTTACTAAAATTACACTAATTTTATAAATATAAAATCCATGATATTCTTATAATATCATATTTTAGGCTTTGAATATCTAATTAAAATATTCCTAGAATATCTTAATTCAAATTCAAATCCTAACTTAGAGAATCAAATGGGAGATCAAATCTCCCCAATGGGACCCACTAAGATAGGCGCCTATTAGCTCTCAATTTTAGGGAATTTTATAAATCAAAAATAACTCCTAATGGACTTGGCCATTGCGACAGGCGAAAACGTTTCGTCATAGTCTATACCATGACGTTGCGTAAATTCCTTCACAACTAGCCTCGCCTTGAAGACGGTGACGTTGCCGTCCATGTCGGTTTTCTCTTTGAAAACCCATTTGCACCCTACGGGTTTTACCCCTTCAGGTGGAGTGACCAAGTTCCAAACTTGGTTGTCGTACATGGACTGCATCTCAGCCTTTATGGCTTCAACCCATTTTTCTGAGTTGGGATCTACGATGGCCTCTTGATAGGTGGTGGGTTCACCACGCTCCGTGAGCAACACATCCTTGTTTTCAGTCACGAGAAATCCATAGTATCTCTCTGGCTGGAAACGTGTTCTATCAGACCTTCGTGGTCCTTGTGTTTGTGGAGGAGCTTCCACAACCTCTTGTGGAACTTCTCCAGTTTCCGTCTGCGCCTCTGGCGTGTCTTGTGGAGCTTGAACTTCTTCAAGCTCTATCTTACTCCCACTGTTTCT
>QANZ01007292.1:0-28722 GCA_003254925.1 Chamaecrista fasciculata
CGAGTAATCTAACATTTTGGTCCCTAAATTATATAGACACTATCAACTTAGTTTTTGATTTATTGAAATGATCGATTTAGCCCTTGAAAATTCATGATTTGTTGCATGTTAGTCTCTCTATGAATACCCCATATATCACTGTATAACTCATCAGTCCATAGAGAGACTAAATTGAAAGGACTAAAATAACAGCACACATATAATCTATTCATTAATCTCTTTTATTTCTGGCCAAATGTGTGACACTCACTTGTTTACAACGATCCGATTGCAGTTACCGGCCGAGTGACAACGAAAGTCGATGTGTTCAGTTTTGGTGTAATATTGATGGAGCTGATAACAGGAAGGAAAGCACTGGATGAGACTCAACCAGAGGACAGTGTGCACCTTGTGACATGGTTCCGCAGAATGTACCTAAACAAGGACACATTCCGAAAGTCCATAGACCCCACCATTGATCTCAACGAGGAAACACTAGCAAGCATTCACACGGTAGCAGAATTAGCCGGCCATTGCTGCGCGAGGGAGCCGTATCAGAGGCCTGACATGGGACACGCGGTTAACGTTCTTTCTTCTCTTGCAGAGCTGTGGAAACCATCTGATCAGAGCTGTGAAGATATCTATGGCATTGATCTTGAAATGTCTCTACCACAGGCTCTTAAGAAATGGCAGGCTTATGAAGGAAGAAGCCATTTGGAGTCTTCTTCTTCTTCTTCTCTTCTTCCAAGCTTGGATAACACTCAAACAAGCATACCCACAAGACCCTATGGTTTTGCTGAGTCCTTCACATCAATAGATGGGAGATGATCATGCTTGATTTGTAAATATGAAATATCTCTAGTGGTGTGAAAACCAAAGTTGTTGATGTGTCCATTCTCTAGCTGCTGCTTCTTCTTCTTCTTCTTCCTTGACTGGATTTTTTTTTGTATGTTGTTTCCCACTTTCCACTCGTTTTTCAGTTTTCATGGTGCTAGCCACCACCTGAATTAATCTAATACTCTGTTTAGTTCTTGATTGAGGAGAGAGTTTTTATTTCAAGACTTTTTTTTTTCATGAAAGATTATTTCAAGACTTCAAACATCCACTTTTGACATGTTTATATTGTTATTATGACTAATTGATATATCTATTAAAGTTGTTGTTTGGATTGTCAGTAATGTGTAGGGAGAAAAAAAGATCTAAAAGGGCTCTCAAATCTCAATGCCATAATGCATACACTTGAAATTATGCGAAATTACCTTTATGAAGCACAAATACATACAAGTAAGTCAACATATTATGTGTATAAATATATATATTTATAATTTTAATAATAGTTAAGAAAATGAAGAAATAATTAAATGTTCATAAATTTTAATAAAAATTTTAAAAATCATAGTATTTATTCATGTAATATCATATGTATAATTTTTTTTAATTGTGTTGGAGATAAAAAAAATTAATTTTAAAATTTAGATACTCATAAATTTATGGTAAATTTGGTTCATTGGTTGCATATCTTTTGTTCATTTCTCAATTTAGTCATATATATATATATATATATTTTTGTTGCACTTTTGATCTCATATTTATACAAAATGTCCCAATTTGATCTCATATATCATTTTTTGTTTTATATCTTTTAGCTGGTTGCAGAATTGGTCTTATATCTTTGCAAAAGTATCAACCGTTAATTGATTTTTTTGTAAAAATATGAGACTATTTCTGCACTTGACTCAAAAATATGTGATCAAATTTACAACAAAAAAAATATTAGACCAAATTGAGACTCGACTAAAAAATATAAGAAGAAAAATACAACAAAAAAAATATATAAAACCAAATTGAGACTTTGGTCTAAACTTATGGAGTATGTGTATTGTATGTGTATGATATGAATATACGTGTAACACTTTTCAAAATGAAATGTGGTGTGAGTACTTAAAAAGTTTAATTGAAAGAACAGTGTGAGCTGTAAGTGGGTAGCAAAATGGTCCCTGGGAATCTGGTGGTGTATGATGGAGATTGGGATTAGCATGAATGAAATTATGGAATGGACAAAATTGACAGTTGTGAAATAGTGGGTACCAAGTAAGCAAAGTTTAAAATAATAATAATAATATTATTATTATTATTGGCTGCTGCTTTCNTTAAAAATTAAAACAATATATTATTCAATTTATAAAAAAAAATTATTCTTGTTTCTGATTTGGTTGTATCTGGTAGTGCTGAGAAAACTGGCGTAGGTTGAGTTTTTGTGTGCCCTGCTGTATTTGGGGCTTGTTGTTGGCTGGGTTTGTTTTTTCGTCCTTGTGTTTTAGTTGTTGGTGTTGGTGTTTGTTTGCTTGTTGTTTGGTTATTTGGTGTTAATAGTAGTGGATTTGTTCAAAAATATATGGATCCAAAAACTGTAGATAAATAAATGAATATATAAATAGAAGGGAAATTGTATTTACCTAACGTAATTACAATGATAACATTTGAATTTTAAACTATAAATTTGTTTTGTAAAAGTCACACTAAAAAAACTTTAAAAGATTAACAATGTCTTACTTACTTTTAGGGTAAATTACGGTAAACGAACTTGCGATTTAGCGCCATCTTATTTTGGTATTTTGTAGTTCAAAATGTCTTACTCATAGTTTGCACCGTTAACAATTAGGGTACTTGTGGTTTTGTTCCGTCAATTTTAACAAAAAATATTATGTGTTGCTCACGTGACTTAATCTTAATCATTGATTTTTACTGCATCTTAATCATCATTTTCTATTACATCTAAGTCGTTGATTTTTCTTGGAATCTTCGCTGTCAATTTCCATTCCAAAGTTAAATATTCATTTTGGTCTTCAACTAAATTATGGGGTCAGTTTCATTTTTTCATAAGACTATTTTTTTTTATTTCATTGTTGTTCTCAAACTTTCACATCTGTTCCGTTTTGGTCCCCAAAATGTGATTTTATATATGAGGTTTTCATCGTTATTCTTAATCATAAATTAGAGATAAAAACCAACAAAAAATTTATCTCCAATTTGTGACTAAGAATGAAAATTTTTTTTCTTTTGTTTACCAATTCACTTATTATTACTTATATGATATAGAAATGATTCATCTCAACTGTTCAAGTTTAAAATAACAGTATAAATCATATGAAATCACATTTTTAAGATAAAAAACAAAACAAATGCAAAATTTTAAAGACAAAGACAAAACAAAAAATAATTTTATGACCAAAATAAAACTTATCCCATAATCCATAGTCTCTAACTTTTTATTTTCTTTTTCTTCTAACAAATTATTGTATGTGTGATGTGTCGTTACGTTGTTCTTTGTGCTTCCGACTCACTATCTTTTCCCATGTTATCTTACTAGTTCTTTTTTCTGGTCGTCCTCTCTTTTCTTACCTAAATTTAACTTTTGTATAAAATAAATTATTTTAGACATAATAAAAAATATAAAAATTAAAAAGAAAATAAAACCAACCCAAGTTTCCCATCCCCACGTTTACGTAGATAGATATAAAAAAAACCACTCCACGACAAAAATACAACCCCACATCTTTCTCCACTTCTAATCTACATGCTAAAAATTATTTCTTGATTAAATAATTAAAAAATTAATAGAAGCAAATCATTGTATTAAAATTTTTATTATTTTAAAATTTTAAAATATAATAAAATTAATAATTATTTTATAACATAATTTTAAATTTTAATAATTTTAATATTACATACATATTTGCATGTCCGTTAGGACACGCAAAGCCTAGTGTAGATATATATATATACTAGAGGCTTTGCATGCCCTAACGGGCATGCAAATATGTATGCAAAATAAATAAGGGATTAAATTGTTAACTTAGTAAAGAAAGAGAGACTAAATAGTAAATTTTCTCTTATTTTTAATTTCATAGACTATATAGTTTTAATTTTAAACATGGACGACCAGAAAGGGATAGAGCCATATAATATAAGATATGTAGAGCGGTGCATGTAGTGTGTATTCCCTGAGTTTTAGATTATCGTATTGTGGTTATAGTATGGCAAACCAACACCATATATTACAATATTATATTTTTCTTGGAATAAAATATTTGTTGTATTTACTGAATAAATTGATTAAAAATCATTATAGACTTATAATCTCACAAAGAAAGCATAGTTTTCTACAATAAAAAGATATAGGGAATTGAAGACTTTTCCTCTGATCTCATCTTAATTTTGGTAGTCTATCTGGAAATCTGTAAGAATAATATTGTAGCTAGGAACTAGGAATTGAAGGTTGAAATTCAACGATCATGTGTGTTGAATGTTAAGTAAGAATCGGGTTGATGAACAAGCGACTAATTAACCATTACTGAATATTCTCAAGAAATTAAATGAAGAATTAATTAGATGGCGACTTCGAACAAAGTTGTTCAACTGTATACATATATAGACTATACTGGCATATTGGGAGAAAAGGTCAATTCAACAGAGACTGCATAAACCAAATTAAAGAATAAATAATTAACTACTAAGATTTCATGCAATTGTATATTCAATTACTTATGTCCTATATTATATAAAGTGACGTATTTGTTAAACTATGATATAATTTATATATAGGTAATCTATTTTTATATAGTATAAGTACAATGTATATAAAACTATATATTTAGCTTATTGGTATTAATTCATTTTAAGAGTAAAAAAAACCCTAAATTCACCTTTACAATACAAACATATATACTTAATTAACTTATTTTTTAGTAGAGAAGACAGAAGCGAGCAGACGTATATTTTGTATATTATTAATCAGACAACATAATTTATATTATACGTACACTTCTTGATTATATAGAATGAGCAAACATAAATGGTGCGGACCTTTCAGACAGTTACATTGGAGTTAATTAATTATCCATTTATCCGATTATCATGAAGGTAACTTCGCATGAAAATTAAGTTAGCACAATAAAGATGAAATGACCCAAGAGAATTAGATCAAAGAACAAAAAAGATGTAACACGCCTCAACCACCAAGAACGATCAAAAGACTTATTGTGGAATAAGACTGCTTTGTAGCTATCAATCTTCTTAGGCAACAGGATTTACAATCTCTTCATCCTCACTATACCTTTGATTAAAAACTGTCATTACCTTCTCTCTTCTTTTGATATATATAGAGATATATATAGGGAGGCTAACTCCTGTGCAGATATTTTGGCCAACCACAGCAGGAAAAACCAATCTGCGCATTCATCATCTACACTCATCACCTTCATTCATCTCTCTAGCTCTCCTCCAAGACAGACTCAATATCAAAATGGATAGAAAAAAGAAAAAGAATTATGCTACTTAATTTATGGTTTTTTGCTTGTTCTGTCTTTTCTTTTTTTCTTCTCTTTTGGTTCCTTTCATTTGTATACTGGGTTCCTATAACCAGTTTTCCTGCTTCTTTTGTATTCAATATGCACTCTTTGTAACCTTCGGTTTGTCTAATTAATATTGCACGTATTTTACCAAAAAAAAAAAAGATTTACTTAAGAAATTTGAGTGTTATTGTTACTCATATATATATATATATATACAAGATTGAAAGTACTCATCTTTCTACTTATAGGATTAAACTTAGGCCCCGTTTGGATGCAAAGTTAATAAAGGAGGGGTAATAAAGGAGGATAAAGGAATGGGGGAGGTAATAAAGGAGAGATAAAGGATTTGTGTTATAAAGGAGGTTTTTAGTAAATTGTGTTTGGGAAAATGAGAGATAAAGGAGGAATTATGATGTGAAATTATTTTAAAGGGTATGTAATGATTGTGGTGGGTTGAAATAATTGTATTGGTATTTTAAATTTGTATAGGGGTAAAAATGGTAAAAATAAAGGAGGATAAAGGAGTGTTGTTTTTGTGTTTGTTTTGGTGGTAGTAAAGTGGTATGAGTAATGATTGCCTCGAAATTTGTGCTAAAGGAGGAAGTTAATAAAGGATGTTTTTGGGGTGGTAAGGTAAAGGAGGATGGAGGTGTGAATGTGGGACCAAAATGTAATTTTTGAGTAGTGAATTGTAAACTTTTAGGGACTAGATTATATATTTTTCCTGTTTACTGTCTTTTAATTTTATTTTAAATTTTTGATACTACAAAAAATATTACCCATGTATATAATATAGGAGGGACCAAAATGTATATTTTCTGGGGTATAAATTATAGTTTTTTTCTTATAATTTCATTAATGTTTTTGAAATATGCTTATAAAAAAATATTATTAAAGTTGGACTAATCTGTAATTTTTTTTATTGTTGAATGGGATACCAAAAAAAATTACTCATATACTGAAAATGAAAAAAATAAAAGTGATAACATGCCGAGGGGATTCAAACCCGGTATCCTGAACATTTGCTGCATTGATTACAACCGCTGTGCCAGACACCCAAGTTTGGTAAGTTGAACCAAATTTTAACTCTTATCCGGTGTAAACCTTCCATTGGCAAAAAATGCAGAGCTACACTTCAACCATACCCTAGCCGCACCAAATTTTAACTCTTATCCGGTGTAAACCTTCCTCTCTGTTTGTCTAGTTTATGTAAACACTGATTGTCGATGGAATTATTATTAACAAGCCAATACTCTCATGTACGTGTTTAACTAGACTTTTAACTTTTCAAATTATTATTAACAAGCCAATACTCTCATTATTTTACCATCTTAACATTTATGGAATTATGGTTCATTTGAAAAAAAGTATTTAAAGAAAATATAATAAAAGGAAAAAAATCAGAAATTATTGAAAAAAATCTTGTACATTAAATAATAATAATGTAATATAACAAACGTGGGTCCCACATATGCAATCCCACTCCCACTCCGTTCATGCAGATTTCATATAACAAACGTGGGTCCCACATATTCATATTTTATTATTTTAAAATATATATAATAGGTAATTATAGGTAGTTGAGTAGGGATATGTTAGTAATTTTAGAAGATGAAGGAGAGATAAAGGAGAGATAAAGGAATGATAAAGGAGGAAAATAAAGGAGGTGGAGATAAAGGCCAAACAAACACCTATTGTTACTGTACCTCTGGTAGTAAAGGAGTACGGGAGATAAAGGAGGATAAAGGGAGATAAAGAGACTTTAACGGCGCATCCAAACGGGGCCTTAGGTAAAAAAAATTGAATATCTTTGATATAAATAACGTATGTGAAATTTTTTTTATTCCTATTAATTATAATAGATAGAAATATTAAAATTGACTTTTTACACTATGGATAACATAGAAAAGGAAGATCGAGAATTTATAATTAGAAAAATCTTATAAGAAAGATAAACAAAACTCAAGTTTTTTCTTCACTTATATTGGTTTTGACGCCATTATTTTACAAATACACTATAAAAAGTGTTGACATACAGACTTAAGCACAGTTTGTTTGCGTTTATAATAAAATTTGCTCTGATTATAATCAGAGTATGATTATAATCAAAGTTAATTATTTGTGTATTGGTGTTTGGATGAAAGTTGATTATTTGATGTGAAATTATTGAAATAGTTATGTAATGATTGTGGTTGGTAGATAGAAGGGTAAGGAAATTGGTAAATTGTATAGGGGTAGAAATGGAAGAAAAAGTTGGAAAAAGTAGGAAAAGGTAAGACGTGATTTGATTATAATCAAAGTGTGTTTGGATGTGATTGTTGCTTATAGAAAAATCAAATTATGTCACTGTTTGCCTTGGAAAGCGTGAAAATATGATTATAATCATGTGCAACTTTGGAGGTGATTATTTTGTTTGGTCCACCGAACTTATTTTTGTCTACGAAATGGTGGACCAAAAGGACTAAAGTGTAGCATTTTTTCGAATTAGGCCCCGACATTCGGTGGACCACCGAAAAAAATGGTCCACCGTTTCGCACAAGATGAGAAAGAAGATAAAAAAGCCTCGGATCCGAAAAAAAACTTCAATTTAGCGTAATGTTTGACTTCTCTCTCCTCTCACTCGTTCTCTCTCGTCTCTCTTGTTCCAAAATTAATTATAACACCCTCGAATTCTTCTTCCTCTTCCTTCATCTATATCCTTCCACATTCTTCAATCTTACATTTTGTCTATACATATATATAGATGTATATATATGTTTGGATTCAATTTGTTTGAAACAGAGGATATAATTCGAGCGAGGGTTAGGATTCTCCATATATGTAATTGACCATCAAATTGATCGATCGGAGAAGCTTCTAATTCGTAATCATATCGTGATATATGGCTTCGAGTCCGGATTCATCATCGGATTCGTCGTCTTCTTCTTCACCTTCATCGTCGTCGTCTTCTCCCTTCTCTCACTCGTTCTCTCTCGGAAATCGAAGTAGAAGGTGTAATTGGAGTGGGATCGAAGGAGAAGCTCGATTTGTTTGTGGGTTTGATCCATGGAAGTCATGAGAGAGAGATGAGAGAGAGAGAGAGAGAGAGAGAGAGAGAGAGAGAGAGAGAGAGAGAGAGAGAGAGAGAGAGAGAGAGAGANAGAGAGAGAGAGAGAGAGAGAGAGAGAGAGAGAATGGAGTGGCTAAAATGACAATTTGATCCCTAAATAATTTGGGCAAAATAACATTTTAGCCCAAGACAAACAATAAGTATTTATAACATGGCCCAATATTCAGATTAAATGACTATTTTACCCTTGTGATGGGTGATTGAATGTGGTAGATTATAGGTAATTATAGGTATATATATATGGGTATAAGTATAATTAAGTGTGTTTGATTATAAAAAAAATCATGATTATAATTTGATAAAAAAAAAAGCGTAAACGAACATGCTTATTACGATTATAATCAGAGCAGATTATAATCAAAGCGCAAACGAACTGGCCCTTACAAGGTTATAACTTACAATGTTCTAACACTTATAATTTTTTAGAGTATTAAAATACTTTAACTCCCTATATCAAAATCCTCCTACTAATTAAAAAAATGTAAATTAATAATTTGATCCACAAAACATCATCTAGCTAACAACATACTCACTAATAAAGATTGAAATGTACAATTTTTATTTTTAACAGAAATGTTAAGTGAGTTGGGCCCCGGGGTTCACCAAGGCTAGTGCATGCCTCTAGGCTCTATGAGCGTTTACATAAGTACTTATAAATTGCCTACCAACAAGGCCATCACATCGATAGTGGGATTCAAAATCACGACCTTAGCTTGTGGGTTATGAGTTGACTCTTTACCAATACCATTGTGACGGTTACAAATGTACGGGGTCAGGTGATTTCATGGTCCTCCGCCGGTACTTGGACCAACTTTTATGAACTTAAATGTACAATTTAATAACTAAAATATCAAAACGATATATTAACTAATTCTTTTTATAAATTGAATAATACATTATTTTAATCTTTTAAGGATTAAAAAATATATTATTTTGATTTTTTAAAAACTACATATGTATTTTAATCTTTCAAAAACTACATATTTTGATTTTTAGAAAACAAATTGTTAACTTACTTAACTAAAAACATATAAATATAATATTTTTCGACATCATTAAAGTAGAGTGAATAAGTATGTATATATGGCTAAAGTGCACTTTTGGTCCCCTAACTTTGGCAAAGGTTTCAACGTTGGTCCCAAGCTGATTTCCATTCGTCCCATAACTTCACCCATATTTGCCACTTCATAATCCAACTCAGTATGTCAGATCATCTTTAGCGACAGATAATAGATGGAAATCAATATTGGGACCAACAGTGAGACGTTTTTAAAATGGGACCAAAGTTGCAACAAAAAATGTTATGAGACCAAATTGAGACCTTTGCCAAAATTATGAGACCAAAATTGTAACAAAAAAATTATAGAACCAAATTAAAACCTTTACCAAAATTATGAGAATAGCCTATGCCCTATCTATATATTGTTAGGATGAACATGGCAATTAAAAATTTGAGGGAATATTCTAGAGAATCGTAAATAGTAAGCACAAGCTAAGTTAAGGCCAATAGGCTTATAATGTAGCTAGCTAGGGTAGGTCGATAGGGTAAGTCAATAAAGTAAAGCCCATGCAAATGGAAGCGAGCAAATAAGTCAGCACACCGACCAAATTGACTCGGTCCCAGTCAGCAGTAGCACACACACGCCGTTCAATTTCAAACATCCAGCCGACATCCTACACTACTTTTTTACTACTTTCTTCATCTAACAACTATTCCTATCCTTGCTTACATCATTCATATAAAACAAAACTATCTCGTGTCAATAATCTCCTCCTACTCTTTTCAAATCTTCCAACTTTCAACGGTCAACATTCTCCTTCTCCCTACGCTTCCTTTGACCAACAATTCACATCCATATATATACCCATTCAATTCATTCCCATTCCCATTATCATCAATCCAACATACATACTCACACAACAATAATACAATCAAACAAAGAAAAAAAATGGTTCTATCATGGACAAAAACAAGAGTTTTCCGGAGAGCCCGAAAAGGCAAAGGCCTCTCCTCCGCCGAAGACGGCGGCGAGATTGACGTGGAGGTCGTCGTTCCGGCGCATTTCCGGTGTCCAATCACATTAGAGCTGATGAAAGATCCGGTGACTCTCTCCACCGGAATCACCTACGACAGAGACAGCATCGAGAAGTGGTTAGAAGATTCTAAAAACCGAACCTGCTGTCCAGTAACGAACCAACCTCTACCGAACCTCGACATCGTCCCGAACCACACCATCCGTCGGATGATCCAGGACTGGTGCGTCGACCATAGATCCTACGGCATCCAGCGAATCCCCACTCCGCGAATCCCGGTAACTAAATACCAGATTTCCGAGATCTGCAACAAGATCATTACGGCCACGGAACGCCGAGATCTTGACAGGTGTCAGAATCTGGTTGGCAAGATCAAGATTTGGGGGAAAGAGAGCGAGAGAAACAAGAGGTGTATTGTCGAAAACGGAACCGGCGTCGTTTTAGCCAACGCCTTCCATTCTTTCTCAAACGACGACTCCGTTTTTTCCTTCAACAAAAACGTCGCCGTTTTGGAGGATATATTGGGTGTTTTAACATGGGCCTGTACTTTTCCATCTCAAGCCCAATCCTTATTGGGCTCAGAAGCCTGTTTACGTACCATGGTGTGGTTCCTAAACGGCAATAACCTCACGTCAAGGCAAAACGCAGCTTTGGTTTTAAAGCAAGTGTCGTTTGAGGAATTGTCAAAAAAAGCGGAAGGAATTAATATAATAGAAGCTTTGGTGAAGATGATTAAGGAAGAAGCATCAATTGGGGCTAGTGGAATAAAAGCATGTTTAAGGACGATTTTCCTATTGGTTTCACATGGGGACCAAAAGGAAAAAATGGTGAGAAAATGTTTGGATTTGGGGTTGGTTTCATTGTTGTTGGAATTATCAGTGGATGGAGAAAGAGGGATATGTGAAAAAACATTGGGTGTGCTTGATTGTCTATGTGAAAGCCAAAAAGGGAAACAAGAGGCAAAGGAAAATGCACTAACTTTGCCTCTTGTGGTGAAAAAAATATTGAGGGTTTCAGGGTTGGCTTCTCAATTTGGAGTCTCCATTCTTTGGAAACTTTGTCTACACAAAAAAGAAGAACAAGAAGAAGAAAGGGTTATTAATATTATGGAGGCACTTCAAGCTGGGGCATTTCAAAAGCTATTGGTTTTATTGCAAGTTGGGTGTGATGAGATCACCAAAGAGAAGGCCACTGAATTATTGAAGGTTATGAATGCCTTCAAGAGTAGGGTGGATTGTGTTGATTCCTCTTTGGATCTCAAATACCTTAAGAAGTAGTTTTTTGATGATTCATTATTCAACTTGATTGATTTTACTTTTACAACGTAACAGCATAAAGGATCCAAGATTCTATTTCTTTACTCTGTAGATATCTCTTCTTTTTTAACACACACAATACATTCATGTACAAATACCAATTTTACACACAATCTTTACATTCAAATTTTGAGATTATACAGTTTTGGAAATTTGAGATTCTAGATCTTTAATTTATTAATTTATACACAGCTGGTGCAAGCCATTTTTGTTCCCTTTTTTTGATTTACCGCTTCCTTTATATATCTATTTATTTCCTTTCTCTTATCGCAATATCACTATGCCTTTGTTTGAACATAACTTAGGCTTCGTTTGCTACTATTTTTAGTTTGTAAAATAATGGGCTTTACTTCAATAAACTTGAAAAGAGGACCAAAATGAATGTAAAAATAATTGTACTGTTCACCTGTAATAATCAACTTTATAAGCCATGAAAAACAATACCAAACACATATATAATCTCCTTTTCTGGAAGTCCGTGCCATTTTACAAAAGGAGTCTATGTTTACTACCTATCAAATGGAGCCTTAATTCTCAAGCCAAAATAAAAAAGAGGCAAAAGTACACATTTCGTCCCCAAACTTTACACTTGCTGTCAATTTCATCCCCAATCTTTTTTTGCTGTCAATTTCGTCCCCAAACTTTACACATGCTGTCAATTTCGTCCCCAATATTTTTTTGCTGTCAATTTCATCCCTAATCTTTCACATTTTGGTCAATTTTATCATTTGCTCTTACTTTAGCCAAATATTGACTACAAAATCTATGTGGCTAATGATATATAATGTAAAATTGATAGAAAAAGAAACTCAAATCCTAACTTGGATTCAAAAATAGGGATGCATTCTATCATTTATTTATTGAAAGAAGTTAGTCAAATGATAAAATTGACAAAAATCTGAAAGATCGAGGACGAAACTGACAGTTGATGTAAAGTTTGGGGACGAAATTGACAGCAAAAATAGATTGGGGATGAAATTGACAGTTGGTGTAAAGTTTGGGGACGAAGTTGACAGCAAAAAAAGTTTGGGGACAAAATTGACAGTTGGTGCAAAGTTTGGTGATGAAATTAGTACTTTTGCCTAAAAAAGATCAAACTTAGTTCGTTTTATTTTTGGTCAAAGTCTCAAATTAGTCCCTTATGTATGGGGTAGATTTCAATTTGGTCCCTTATCTTTCATTTGTTTTAGATTAGTCCTACATGTTTCCATACTATATTGAATTGGTCTAAAAAAATATTGAATACGATCATATTTCTCTCGTTTCAAGCTCAAATGTGATGAACTAAGTTTCTATTGTTGAGTACTTTGGTTGAATCAAGTCCTAAAAGTTGATAACTCGTTTCACGGTCAAACAAGTAAAACTGGTCATATATCTCACGAGTTCAAACTATGTGTTAACTCTTAAAGAGTTCTTTCTGTACCGAGTTATGATCATTAACAAATAAGGTCAAATTGCATCACCAAAATAAATTTTGGACCAATTTGAATTGAAACAACATAAAAACATGTAAGACCAACCTAAAACATAAAAATTAAGGGACCAATTTAAAATCTATCCCATTCATAAAGGACCAATTTGAGACGTTGGCCTTTATCTTTTTTTAAAGTTCATAGCAAAAATAATAATTAATCAGAATATATATAATACGTCATCAAGCACACACACATATATATACATACATATATTATTAGGGTATTTTAGTATGTAGGAGATAATCCATCTTCTTCTATCCTTTTCTCTTTCATCCATTCAAACGGAGATCATTATATTGATTTTAGGTTAAAGTTTTATTTTGGTCCTAATGTATGCCCTAATGTTTATTTTGGTCCATTATATTTCAAAATGTTCAAATTGGTCCTAAATGCTGGCAAAATGTTTCATTTTGGTCCAAACTATTGAATATGACTCGTTTCAAGTTTAAATGTGGCGAGTTTAGAGCTGCGTATTTTCTTAAAGAGTACTTTCTTTATATAGTTAGGGTTGTCAACAAACGAGGTCAAATTGGTCCTAAAAGTAGACTGTTAGTTTCATGGTCAAATAAACAAAGTTGATCATATTTCTCGCGTTTCAAATTCGAATGCGACGAATTCAGAGCTACGAGTTCCTATTAACAAGTCCTTTGAACTTGAAATGAGAAACAAGAGAAATATGACCAAATTCAATAATTTGGGACCAAAATGAAACATTTTACCAACATTTAGGACCAAAATGAAACAATTTACCAACATTTAGGACCAATTTGAACATTTTGAAACATAATGGACCAAAATAAACATTAGGGCATACATTTAGGACCAAAATGACTCTTTGACCTTGATTTAAATTGACAAAATATATTATATTTAATTATGATTAATTAATTGTGATGGCATATTAATAAATGAGAGATCAGTGTGCATATATATGGTGAATTTCCTTTATTAGTAGTACCAAACAAGCATTATATAAAGGGTGTAGATATTCCGGCCAAAACAAAAAGGGTGTAGATATCGATATACACGATATCAATGTGCATATATATAACGGCATAACTTAATGAATGAAATGTGTATGTCATAAATGAGAGATCTAGCCAATAATGATCATATTATCATCTTTTCTTATATTCAAGTGATCAAGTGATTCAAGTCAATTGTCTTCAAGACCAATTAAATGCACATAGAAGCACAAATTACAGCATATGCCTCAAATTTACTTCTTTTTTTTCTAGAAATTTCCTTTGTTGTATTGAAACTATGGTGAATTTCTGAGCGATGAGTTCTGATCTTTTTTAATAATGCAATGATAGAGTCTCACATATATATGATATATATGATAATAAATAGATTTGAACGAATCTAAAGTGATAGGAAAAATTTTATTTTATTTTTCGGTTAAGTCATGGGTATCCCCCGCTTATCCGTGTAACGGTCTAAGCGAAGACTAAATCCCATTCGGGCATTAGAGACGAAATGGCCAGAGTCGCTCCAACAATGTCGACTCTAGTGATAAAACTTGGGTCCTCTCCCTAAGATGTAGTTCGCCTTATTATTTTTTTTCTCTTATATATTTTAATAAAAGGGTTAATAATTTTTTTTAATCACAAATTGTAGATAAATTTTTGGTTGATTTTTTAAAAAAATTAAATTTTTTTTTCTATCTATTAACTCATTTATTAAGACACATATGAGAGAAAAATCATTTAAATTCAATGTCAAACTCAAAGATAATAGCGAAAAATAGAGAAAAAAAAACACATTTTAAACTGATGATTAATGAACAAATAAAAAGGTTTGAGGACTAAAACTCAATTCATCTTATAATTAACTTGAGTATCAAAATAAATTTGACATTTCATATAACATGAAAGATGAAACGATTATAATAAATAACATGGAATTGAACAACTATTATCGATATAGGAAAATCAGAAAATAAACACGAAATCAAAGATGGCTAGCGAGAGAGAGTACAGCCAATATAAAGAACAATGAAGATGATCAAGTAATAAGCTCAAGTTTGATTTCTCATCCTGAAATTAAATTTGTGATCTTTTTTGGTCTAGAAACTCCCTTTCTAGCATTGAGACTAATAAGATGAATACTTTAGTGATGAGTAGTTAACGTTCTTATCTACATATGATATGATAATAAGTAGATTGGAATGAAGGAATATCTAAAGTGATATTTTGGTTTATATGTATGTCGGAAATCAAAGAAAATCATTTAGCACATCCAAAGAAGAAATGGAATGGAACAATTCCACCATGTGCGTGTTTTATTGAAAGCAAATAAAGTAGTACAATAATCCACCATCACCAACAAGTAATAACAATGGAACAAATACTACTACGCACATACAAAAGTCGTCAAAAACGACATAACATAAACAAAACAAAAACAACGAAACATAACATAACATAGAAGGGGGACAACAAGCAATCAACCCCTACAACAACAGCTTCATGTATATATCCTTATCCCTAAGGAAAATACTGAGTATTATGCCAGAAGGCATTGGGGTGAGAGACATCAGCAAACGGTGTTTCATGCTCTTCTCCAGTCATTAGATCCATAAACCAAGGCTGCTTTGGCATTGACATCGACATGTTCATTGGTAGCGACATCGGCAACATCATTCCGGCATCCGCTGCCACACCCACACTTTCCACCTCTTCCACTTTGGCCTTGTCCCTTGCATTCCTGGTTGCTACCTGCACCACTGCTGTCGTGACCACCACCGGAGCCGGCGGTGGAGCCACCACCGGAGCCGGTTGAGAGATCTCCTCTTGGTTTTGGCTTTGGTTATGGTTCTGGCCTTGCCCTTGGGTTGGCCCGTCTACCCGCTTGCCCAGCACTTCCATCCGTCGTCCGATGTCCTTCAGATTCTGCTCGATCAGCCACGCGAGATCGTTGAGGTCCATCATTGTCATATTGTGAAGGATCTTCCCCGCACTCAGATACTGATACATGATCTGAGTCATCTCCTTTTCTCTATTATCCTTCCTGTAAAAATAAATATTTAGTAACATAAGTATTACTTCATTGAGAAAAGTATATAAATGATTGTTATGAAAAAAAATCGTTGAGAAGAGTATATAAGTAATTGTTATGAAAAAAAGAATTTTGAAACCTTTGTTTCTTCAGTTGTTCTTTGGCCTTGAGGATCCTTTGTTTGAGAAAACCCTCTTGATTCACCATCTTCTTGCTCTGTTCAAGTTCCGGCATACGCCGGAACTTGGACAAAACACGCTGCACACCGAAAGCCGAGGGCCATATCTCTGGCTGAGCGTCATAGGGGCTGTACACGATGGCACAAGCCTCAATGCCGCAGAGAGTGGTTAGCTCATCAACCTTCTTGATAAGACCCTTCTTGCGCTTCTTGTAGGTAGCCTTCCTAGCCGAGTCATTGGCTATGAACGCAAGCTTGACCTTCTTCCTAGTCATGTTGTTACCAAAACAATGTTGTGTTTTGTTTTTGTGTGATTTTAAGCAAGGCCAATGCCATGTTTATATAGGCCAGGTTGAGGCCTTTGGTGTGCTCTACATTAGGAGTATATGGTAGGTTATTGATTGTTTATATTATAATAATTAGGACTCATTACTACTTTGGATACTTTGTATATTTTCAAAATCAAATTTATAATTTTAATTTGTGAATGTGTATTGTGTTATTCATCTCATTTTATTTTTAAAATTTTTATTTTTACGACGAATCGATCGATATTGTCGAGTCGAGTCGTGAGAGAATTTCTCTTGATTAACAAGAAAAATTAGACACGTACTATTGCAGATATGAGAAAGTTAATTATCAAATCAGTTAGATTACTTATACGAATGATTAGAATAACAATTTGTAATTCATGTATACAAAAATATATATATATATATATATATATATATGTGTCTTATTCATTTTAATTTTTTTTAATTTTTAAATTATTTTATTCTTCCGATGGATCGATTGATATTGTCGTGTTGTGATAATTTCTCTTGATTAAAAAGAAAAATTAGGCACACAATGTTACTAATACAAGAAAGTGAACTATTGAGTCAATTAGGTTAATTATACGAATGATTAGAACAACAATTTGTAATTTATCTGTATATATGTGTGTGTTGATTTTTTTATTTTACTATATTTTATCTTGATCCATATTGATATCGTTGTATTAATAGTTTTTCTTATCTAAAATGAATTAGCGCCAACATGTTATATAAGAATAAGAGAGAGTTAATTATCAAATTAAGTTAATTGTATGTATAATTAGCAAAATAATTTGCAATTCATGCATGCACGTGTTACAATTTTGTTTCTATTTTATCGTAAACGAAAATGTTATAATAATAGTTTGTCTCCATTAATAAAAATTAAGCTTATGATATGATTATAGAAAAAATTAATTATCAAATTAAGTTAAGCATATAATTAATATAAAAATTTGCAACTCATACATGCATGACACGTCGAGTTTTGACGATATACATCTTCTTTATAATTTATAATATGCTAATAAAAACATGATTAAGAAACTTTTTTATTGTAATTAAAAATGCGATTTTGTATTAAAAAATTTGAATATAAAAATTTGTGAATATCTCTTATCATGATAAAAATATAATATCTCAAATATTATGTTTAGCAGAAATATTAAATATATAATATGTAGCTTAAAGTTTTTTCTATTAATGAATAAAATATAGAAAACTTATAGGATCTTGATATGTTTCACACTGTAGAATTTGCCCATGTGGTGTGAGCTGTGTGGAGTATGAGAAAAAAACATAACTAATTGAGCTCTGCGTAAAGATAAACACAAAGATTTGACACAACAAATTTCTAAATATTTGACAACTTGTAAATATGGCTAATTTACCATATGAAGAATTCATACAGGGAATACTTGGGGGAGGGATATCCCTTTTTTTTTTTTTCCTTTTTTTCTTTTTTGTAGGGATCAAAAGGAAAGTGATCAAAAGGATACCAACTTTACTATATATTGATATGGAAATAATTAAGCTAATTAACATTTTATACGTTTAACAAAGACAACAACAACAACTAATACAATTGAATATTGCAATAAACTCAAATTAGTATCTTTCAGATATTTCTTTTTTTCTTTTTGATCCTTCATATTTGTTTATTATCAGTTTAAGTCCCTCTATATAAGTTTTAAATAATTAATCAATGAAGTGATCAATAATGCTAATTTGAAACTTGACATGTATAGTATTCAAGGCTCTTTATTTTGGGGGTCTCGAGACATTTTACTTTTTTTCATCATGTATAATTGCCAATTTACCATATGTTGTTATCGATCACAAGTATTTTTTTTTTAAGATTTTATATAAAATTTCTAAATTTTTTATAAATTTATTTTATTAATCTAAAATTAATTATTATGCGCCCATTAAACTTTTAGTTTGTCGTCAATAAATATTGTCATGTTTGGAATCACAACTCGGACCGTATGTTATTTGAACTGCATAATTTCAAAGCACATACATTTAGAAAAAAAAATATTTATGAGAGAATAAATTATAAATTAATTAAAAAAATTACGGAGGGTCAATATATTTAAAAAACACTAATATATAAATGATCCAAATGAGACTTTAATCATAAAGATATTATACAACTTAGAATATCAAACTTAATTACCTGTAACCGTAGTATATTGTCCTATTAAATCTGCAAACAAACGAAATATAATTAGTGATATTGGTAATTAAATGGAAAAATCCTGAAAGTATAAATGTAACAGTGCAACAATTATTATGGGGAAATATAATTAACATATGGTAGTTTTCAAATAAAAAATGCTGCAATCATTAAGTCACGAGATTCCTTTTGAAGATTGTCCATCATAAGATATTTTCCAATTTTCATTAACTTGTTAAATAAATAAATACTATTTGCCTTAATGGCTTTACAAAGCGGAACCAATAGTAAAATTGAAAAAAAAAAAAACTTAGTTTCTTATATTTTGTTATAAGGTTCTTTAACCATAATCTTGATTTATATTTTTCCCTTCTAATGATCATGAAAAAAAAAGATGTATTTAATATTCTCCCTTTACCATGATTGATCATGCATAAAATTTTTGTCACGTGTCAAATATTGATTGAGGAACCTTATAGTAAAAATATAAGAAACTTTACCTAAGTCTTACCCTATAAAATTAATTTGAAACACCAATATGGTTATTAAAGTTTAAAACAATAATAAATCAAGAGATATTTGGCCAAAGAAAAAAATCAAGAGAGATAGATTTTTTTTTATAGGAAACGGGAGATAAATTGTTACTTATACAAATATATAATTATCATTCCAAAATTGTGCCTCTAGAAAATATAGTGATGTAAATTAGAATGTGGGACTGGGAGGTAGCTAGCTCTTTTTTTTCATCATCCGGCTTAAGCACCAATCAAATGAATCGAATGGATCTATTAACAAATTCCAATGTTATATACACATATAGATTCTATATATAAAAAAAAAAAATAGCAAATTCTCAACTTTGACAGGTGAAAGTTTAATTAAAAACTAAATATAGAAATTTCCATGATGGTTTCCACACATGTAAAACAATAATTGTCGAATAAGAATATAAAATTGTTAAATGTATTGGCCAAAAATATTTGTTAATGTAAAAAAGAAAAATAATTTCATCAGTTACTTAGCCAGCTTAAAAAATAAGTTGGGCCAACTATAAAAGGCCCAATTTATGGAATATGAAGCTTAAAAGATTGAACTGAACTATATAAGCCCATTTTTATAATTCGAACGCCAAATTCACGTTTTTTTTTTCTTTATGTGTATTCTCTATAAAGTGTGGATCTTTCCATTGGTAGTTTGCTATACGACCCTATTGTTGCTTTGGTATCTAGTCCTTTGGTTTCAAGGCTCTTCTATCAATACACCAAAGAAAATAAATTTCCTAATCATTGTCGTTGGCACTTAGGTATAATAATTGATAAGGTATAAATAAATACGTTATTATGATTTCTAACTTAAACTTAAATATGAGTGGATATCAAAATCAGTCATCATTTTTAGAATAGACTAATAGTCTAAAAGTCTTATATCTGGATTCGAATTCGAAGAAATTTTAAAATAAATTATTTTTTACATTAACAATTTTTTTAAAAAAAAAATTGTCAATGTAAAAAAAGAAACTCCATTCCATTAGTTGCTTAGCTAGTAGGGGTGTACAAAAAAGGCCCGGCCCGGCCCGAGGCTGTTCGGGGCGGGCCGGGCCGGGTCCGGGTCTAGTCTCTCTAGACCCGGCCCGGCCCGGGGTACCCTCATTTTTAAAAAAAATAAATAAATAAATAATTTTTTACTATACATATTTATATTTTATACTACTAAATATTTTTTTAATTGTAATAAATACATATCTATTATTATTTTTATCAATTGTATATTAAAAATATACATAAAATATATATTTAATCTTAATTAAATCAACTTTTTTTAACAATTAAGTCAAATTAAATGTCTTCATTAATAAAAACATCATTAAATTGATCCAAAATTAATTATTTTACCAATATATACAAGTTAAATTATATATAGAATGAATANCCTAATCAAAAGTTTTTTGACCTCCTGAGTTCAATGAAGACTTCCATTTGTGTGTGTGTGTGTGTGAGAGAGAGAGAGAGAGAGAGAGAGAGAGAGAGAGGTGAGTAAGAAAAAGAGAAAAGAAAATAATCAGAAATGATGAATAGAGGGAGAAAGTTGTAAGAGTAATAAATAAATTGTATTTTAATATGCAATTTATCAATATGTCATTTGAGTATTTTATTATCTTATAATGAAAAATACGTAATTATTTTGGTTCCTCAAGTCTGCTCAAAGTTCCGTTTTGGTCCCTCAAGTCTCCGACGAACTTTTCGCCGAGATACACGGCGACTCCAACGATTACGAAAACTCCTAATCAAAAGTTTTTTGACCTCCTGAGTTCAATGAAGACTTCCATTTGTGTGTGTGTGTGTGTGAGAGAGAGAGAGAGAGAGAGAGAGAGAGAGAGAGGTGAGTAAGAAAAAGAGAAAAGAAAATAATCAGAAATGATGAATAGAGGGAGAAAGTTGTAAGAGTAATAAATAAATTGTATTTTAATATGCAATTTATCAATATGTCATTTGAGTATTTTATTATCTTATAATGAAAAATACGTAATTATTTTGGTTCCTCAAGTCTGCTCAAAGTTCCGTTTTGGTCCCTCAAGTCTCCGACGAACTTTTCGCCGAGATACACGGCGACTCCAACGATTACGAAAACTCCTAATCAAAAGTTTTTTGACCTCCTGAGTTCAATGAAGACTTCCATTTGTGTGTGTGTGTGTGTGAGAGAGAGAGAGAGAGAGAGAGAGAGAGAGAGAGGTGAGTAAGAAAAAGAGAAAAGAAAATAATCAGAAATGATGAATAGAGGGAGAAAGTTGTAAGAGTAATAAATAAATTGTATTTTAATATGCAATTTATCAATATGTCATTTGAGTATTTTATTATCTTATAATGAAAAATACGTAATTATTTTGGTTCCTCAAGTCTGCTCAAAGTTCCGTTTTGGTCCCTCAAGTCTCCGACGAACTTTTCGCCGAGATACACGGCGACTCCAACGATTACGAAAACTCCTAATCAAAAGTTTTTTGACCTCCTGAGTTCAATGAAGACTTCCATTTGTGTGTGTGTGTGTGTGAGAGAGAGAGAGAGAGAGAGAGAGAGAGAGAGAGGTGAGTAAGAAAAAGAGAAAAGAAAATAATCAGAAATGATGAATAGAGGGAGAAAGTTGTAAGAGTAATAAATAAATTGTATTTTAATATGCAATTTATCAATATGTCATTTGAGTATTTTATTATCTTATAATGAAAAATACGTAATTATTTTGGTTCCTCAAGTCTGCTCAAAGTTCCGTTTTGGTCCCTCAAGTCTCCGACGAACTTTTCGCCGAGATACACGGCGACTCCAACGATTACGAAAACTCCTAATCAAAAGTTTTTTGACCTCCTGAGTTCAATGAAGACTTCCATTTGTGTGTGTGTGTGTGTGAGAGAGAGAGAGAGAGAGAGAGAGAGAGAGAGAGGTGAGTAAGAAAAAGAGAAAAGAAAATAATCAGAAATGATGAATAGAGGGAGAAAGTTGTAAGAGTAATAAATAAATTGTATTTTAATATGCAATTTATCAATATGTCATTTGAGTATTTTATTATCTTATAATGAAAAATACGTAATTATTTTGGTTCCTCAAGTCTGCTCAAAGTTCCGTTTTGGTCCCTCAAGTCTCCGACGAACTTTTCGCCGAGATACACGGCGACTCCAACGATTACGAAAACTCCTAATCAAAAGTTTTTTGACCTCCTGAGTTCAATGAAGACTTCCATTTGTGTGTGTGTGTGTGTGAGAGAGAGAGAGAGAGAGAGAGAGAGAGAGAGAGGTGAGTAAGAAAAAGAGAAAAGAAAATAATCAGAAATGATGAATAGAGGGAGAAAGTTGTAAGAGTAATAAATAAATTGTATTTTAATATGCAATTTATCAATATGTCATTTGAGTATTTTATTATCTTATAATGAAAAATACGTAATTATTTTGGTTCCTCAAGTCTGCTCAAAGTTCCGTTTTGGTCCCTCAAGTCTCCGACGAACTTTTCGCCGAGATACACGGCGACTCCAACGATTACGAAAACTCCTAATCAAAAGTTTTTTGACCTCCTGAGTTCAATGAAGACTTCCATTTGTGTGTGTGTGTGTGTGAGAGAGAGAGAGAGAGAGAGAGAGAGAGAGAGAGGTGAGTAAGAAAAAGAGAAAAGAAAATAATCAGAAATGATGAATAGAGGGAGAAAGTTGTAAGAGTAATAAATAAATTGTATTTTAATATGCAATTTATCAATATGTCATTTGAGTATTTTATTATCTTATAATGAAAAATACGTAATTATTTTGGTTCCTCAAGTCTGCTCAAAGTTCCGTTTTGGTCCCTCAAGTCTCCGACGAACTTTTCGCCGAGATACACGGCGACTCCAACGATTACGAAAACTCCTAATCAAAAGTTTTTTGACCTCCTGAGTTCAATGAAGACTTCCATTTGTGTGTGTGTGTGTGTGAGAGAGAGAGAGAGAGAGAGAGAGAGAGAGAGAGGTGAGTAAGAAAAAGAGAAAAGAAAATAATCAGAAATGATGAATAGAGGGAGAAAGTTGTAAGAGTAATAAATAAATTGTATTTTAATATGCAATTTATCAATATGTCATTTGAGTATTTTATTATCTTATAATGAAAAATACGTAATTATTTTGGTTCCTCAAGTCTGCTCAAAGTTCCGTTTTGGTCCCTCAAGTCTCCGACGAACTTTTCGCCGAGATACACGGCGACTCCAACGATTACGAAAACTCCTAATCAAAAGTTTTTTGACCTCCTGAGTTCAATGAAGACTTCCATTTGTGTGTGTGTGTGTGTGAGAGAGAGAGAGAGAGAGAGAGAGAGAGAGAGAGGTGAGTAAGAAAAAGAGAAAAGAAAATAATCAGAAATGATGAATAGAGGGAGAAAGTTGTAAGAGTAATAAATAAATTGTATTTTAATATGCAATTTATCAATATGTCATTTGAGTATTTTATTATCTTATAATGAAAAATACGTAATTATTTTGGTTCCTCAAGTCTGCTCAAAGTTCCGTTTTGGTCCCTCAAGTCTCCGACGAACTTTTCGCCGAGATACACGGCGACTCCAACGATTACGAAAACTCCTAATCAAAAGTTTTTTGACCTCCTGAGTTCAATGAAGACTTCCATTTGTGTGTGTGTGTGTGTGAGAGAGAGAGAGAGAGAGAGAGAGAGAGAGAGAGGTGAGTAAGAAAAAGAGAAAAGAAAATAATCAGAAATGATGAATAGAGGGAGAAAGTTGTAAGAGTAATAAATAAATTGTATTTTAATATGCAATTTATCAATATGTCATTTGAGTATTTTATTATCTTATAATGAAAAATACGTAATTATAAGTAGTTGAGTAAGAATATATGTTAGTAATTTGGGGAGATAAATGTGAAAAATAAAGAAGGGGAACATAAAAATAAAACAAACAGGATATTATATTATAATTCTAGTATTAAAGAAGTACCAAGAGATAAAAAAAGATAAAAGAATATAAACATGATCCAAACGTACCCTTACTGTACTTTAGCCGGTAGATAATTCATCATCTTCTATCCTTTTCTCTTTTTTTTTTCCACTCAAACGGAGGCCATTATATTGATTTTAATTGACAAAATATATTATAGTTAATTACTTAATTATAATTAATTGTGATGGCATATTAATAAATTATATATATATACACACGATATCAATATGCATATATATATAACGGCATAACTTAATGAATGAAATGAGTATGTCATAAATGAGAGATCTAGCCAGCAATGATCATATTATCATCTTTTTTATATTCAAGTGATCAAGTCAATTGTCTGAAAAACCAATTAAATGCACATAGAAGCACAAATTACAGCCTATGCCTCAAATTTACTTTTTTTTTTTCTAGAAACTTCCTTTGTCGTATTGAAACTATGGTGAAATTTTTAGTGATGAGTTATGGTCTTTTTAATAATGCAATGATAGAGTACATATATATGATATCATAATAAATAGATTTGAACGAAATCTTAAGTGATATTTTTTTATATGTCAAAATTTTATTTTAGTCATCAAATTATAAGATGAATTTCATTTTGGTCCTTAAAATATTTCATTTGTTCCACAATTTAATCCAATATGTGATTTCATTTGATTTCTACAATTATCTTTAATCTAAATAGTTGACAACATTGATCATTTCTTTCTCATATATATTTTAATAAAATGGTTAATAATTTTTTTAATTACAAATTGTAGATAAATTTGTAGTTAATTTTTTTTTTTGAATTAAGATTTTTCTTTCTCAATCTATCAACTCATTTATTAAGACACGTATGAGAGAAAATCAACCAAATCAAATGTTTAACTCAAAGATATATAATAACAAAACTTAGAAGAAATCGCATTATAAACTAATGATTGAACAAATGGAAAGGTTTGAGGACTAAATCTGAATTCATCCTATGATTAACTTGAGTATCAAAATAAATTTGACATTTCATATAACATGAAAGATGAAACGATTATAATAAATAACATGGAACAACTATTATCGATATAGGAAAATAAAAAAAAATAAACATGAAATCAAAGATGACTAATGAAAGAGCGAGTACATACAAGCCAATTTAAAGAACAATGAAGCAAGTCACAAACAAACCCTTACACGATTCATTATTATTTTGCCTAAGGAAGATACGATCAAGTAATAAACTCATGTTTGATTTCTCATCCTGAAATTTGTGATCTTTTTTGGTCTAGAAACTCCCTTTGTTGCATTGATCGAGACTAATTATAAGATGAATATTTTAGTGATGATCTAGTTAACGTTCTTATCTACATATGATATGATAATAAGTTGATTTAAATGAAGGGAAATCTAAAGTGATATTTTTGTTTATGTGTATGTTGAAAATTAAAGAAAATCATTTAGCATATCCAAGAAGAAATGAAATGGAAGGGATAACACATAACATTATAGGAAGCAACATCAAATCTACCATCTGCGTTTTTATTGAAAGCATATAAAGTAGTACAATAATCCACCATCACCAACAAGTAATAACAATGGAACAAAATACTACAACACACATCCAACAACATAAACGAAACTGAAACATAAAGAGAACAACGAAACATAACATAGAAGGGGGACAACAAGCAATTAACCCCTATAACAACAACTTCAAATATATATCCTTATCCTTAAGGATAATATTGAGTATTATGCCAGAAGGCATTGGGGTGAGAGACATCAACAAACGGAATTTCATGCTCTTCTCCTCCAGTCATCAAATCCATAAACCATGGTTGCTTCGGCATTGACATCGACATGGTCATCGGTAGCGACATCGGCAACATCATTCTAGCATCTGTTGCCACACCCACACTTTCCACCTCTTCCACTTTTGTCTTGTCCCTTGCATTCCTAGCTGCTACCACCACCGATGCAGCATCTGCCACCGTGACCACCACCGGAGCCGGCAGTGGAGCCACCACTGGAGCCGGCTGAGATACCTCCTCTTAGTTTTGGGGTTGGTTCTGGTTCTGGCCTTGCCCTTGGGTTGGCCCGTCTACCCGCTTGTCCAGCATCTCCATTCGCCGCACAATGTCCTTCAGATTCTGGTCAATCAACCACGCGAGGTCGTTGAGATCCATCATTGTCATGTTATGAAGAATCTTTCCAGCACTCAAATACTGATACATGATCTGAGTCATCTCCTTCTCTCTATTGTCCTTCCTACAAAAATAAAAAAAATAAATATTTAGTAACATAAATATTACTTCATTGAGAAGAGTATATAAATGATTGTTATGAAAGAAAAAAAAAATCGTTGGGAAGAGTATATAAATAATTATTATAAAAAAAATATCGTTGAAAAGAGTATATAAATGATTGTTATGAGAAAAACAAATAATTTTAAAACCTTTGTTTTTTGAGTTGCTCTTTAGCCTTGAGGATCCTTTGTTTGAGAAAACCTTCCTGATTCACCATCTTCTTACTCTGCTCGAGTTCCGGCATACGTCGGAACTTGGACAGAACCCGCTGGACACCGAAAGCCGAGGGCCATATCTCTGGTTGAGCGTCATAGGGGTTGTACATGATGGCACAAGCCTCGATGCCGCAGAGAGTGGTCAGCTCATCAACCTTCTTGATGAGACCCTTCTTGCGCTTCTTAAAGGTGGCCTTCCTAGCCGAGTCATTGGCTATGAACGCAAGCTTGACCTTCTTCCTGGTCATGTTGTTACCAACACAATGTTGTGTTATGTTTGTTGATTTTAAGCAAGGCCAATGCCATGTTTATATTGGCCAGGTTGAGGCCTTTGGTGTGCTCTACATTAGGAGTATATGGTAGGTTATTGATGTTTTATATTATAATAATTAGGACTCATTACTACTTTGGATATCTTGTATATTTTCAAAATCAAATTTATAATTTTAATTTGGGGATGTGTATTGTGTTATTCATCTCATTTTTTTAAAAAATTATTTTATTTTAACAATAGATCAATCGATATTGTCAAGTCGTGATACCTCTTGATGAAAAAGAAAAATTAGACACGTACTGTTGCAGACATAAGAAAGTTAATTATCGAATCAGTTGGGTTAACTTATACGAATGATTAGAATAACAATTTATAATTCATGTATACGTATATGTGTGTTATTCATTTCATCTTTTTTAGTTTTTAAATTATTTTATTCTTGCAATGGATCGATTGATATTCGTGTTGTGATAGTTTCTCTTGATTAAAAAAAAAATTAAACACACAATGTTATGTATATGAGAAAGTTAACTATCGAATCAATTAGGTTAATTATATGAATGATTAGAATAACAATTTGTAATTTATGTGTATATATATGTTTGTCATTTTTTTTATTTTACTATATTTTATCTTAATCGATATTGTTGTATTAATAGTTTTTCTGATCTAAAATGAATTAGTGCCGGCGTGTTATAAGAATAAGAGAAAGTTAATTATCGAATTAAGTTAATTGTGTGTAATTAGCAACATAATTTGTGATTCATGCATGCACGTGTTACAATTTTGTTTCTATTTTATTGTAAACGAAAATGTTATGATAATAATTTATCTTCATTAATAAAAATAAAGCTTGCAATATGATTATAGAAAAAAAAAATTATCAAATTAAGTTAAGCATTTAAATAATATAATAATTTTCGACTCATACACCTATCACACATCGAATTTTGACGATGTACATCTTCTTTATAATTTATTTACTTAAAAGAGAAAAATTATTTTAAAATTCTTAATGTACAATTTAATTACGTTTAAATGTCGATGATTCGAATCGAATACTTTTATAAAAATACTATGTATAACTTTTCCCATTATGATATGCTAACAAAATCATCATTAAGAAACTTTTTTATTGTAATTATAGTTTACGATTTTGTATTAAAAAATTTGAATATAAAAATTTGTGTATATCTCTTATCATGATAAAAGTATAATATCTCAAATATTATGTTTAGCAGAAATATTAAATATATAATATGTAGCTTAAATTTTTTTTTCTATTAATGAATAAAATATAGAAAACGTACGTGTAGGATCTTGATATATTTCAAACTGTAGAATTGCTCCATGTGGTGTGAGCTGTGTGGAGTATGGGAAAAAACATACCTAATTGAGCTCTGTGTAAAGATAAATACATAGATTTGACACAACAATTTTCTAAAACATTTGACAACTTGTAAATATGGCTAATTTACCATATGAAGAATTCTACAGGGAATACTTGGGGGAGGGATATCCCCTTTTTTCCTTTTTTTTTTTTTTTTTTT
>QANZ01007292.1:28748-69356 GCA_003254925.1 Chamaecrista fasciculata
TTTTTGGTAGGGATCAAAAGGAAAGTGATCAAAAGGATTCCAACTTTACTATATATTGATATGGAAATAATTAAGCTAATTAACATTTTATACGTTTAACAAAGACAACAACAACAACATATAAAACTGAATATTGCAAGAAACTCAAATTAGTCTCTTTCAGATATTTCTTTTTTCTCTTTAATCCTTTATATTTGTTTATTATATCAGTTTCAGTCCTTCTATATAATTTTTAAATAATTAGTCAATGAAGTGATCGATAATGCTCATTTAAAACATGACATGTTTATATGATTACCAATTTACCATATGTTGCTATTGATCACAACTCTTTGGAGATTCTTCAAAAACAGTTGTGGGCCGAATATAATGATATTTTAATCTTGGAGGAAGTGTTTTAGGCCCAACAGTCATAACAGTGTAAAGGTTAAGAGAAGAAGACAATATGTGGATATGTTGAAGGACGATGATGGTACTTGGAATATGGATCCAGATGCGCTTAAGGGTCTGGCTACCGACTTCAATAAGAATCTTTATAAGGAGGAGGTAGTTAGTCTTTTGGGTCCTTTTCCCTTGCGCAACAAGTTTCCTTTGTTTAGTAGGGATACTTTCAGTGACATTCAAAGAGCGGTCTCTAATGCGGAGGTTAGGGAGGCAGTGTTTAGTATGGGTGGAATGAAAGCTGCTGGCCTGATGGTTTTGTGGTACCCCTTCATCAAGTATCTTGGGGTACCCCTTCATCATAAAAGAGTGTCCAGAGAATCTTATGGTTTTGTGGTCAGCAAGGTTCGTAAGAGGATGAGTTCGTGGAAGGCGAAGTTTCTCTCTCTGGCCCATGTTATCTTCACACCCTCAAAGCGATTGAGTTTGAAGACGTCAGGATTGAAAAACTTGTTTACTCCAATAGTCTTCATCTCGTCTTAATTTCCTTAAGATTGTTAGAAATATAGTATAGGCTTTGATACTGTGATCACTGTCGCCCCACTATTCAATTGCTGATGGGTTTGTATGGCAGATTTCCTCTAGGATTTTACAAAGCCTGATATTATAGCCAGCAAAACTATAATATCTTATGAACACAATTTTGTGAAAGAAAAGTTGAAGATGAGATCTCTTGATTGATTTTTTGTTTGAGAGAAGAGATGCTATTTATAAAGGAAAAACTGAAGATGTACAACTACAATCATATCTTTTCATGTTCAATCTTAATGGTTGGTCATAACTTGTCATGATTCAACATTCATGACTTTTCAATAAACAGTTACAATCATCCACATATGAAGAGTTATGACCCTTCACATATGACCTCTCTTCTCAACCCTTCAACTTACCCAATGTGGAACTTTAATTACTAACTATTTTCCAACAACCCATTTATTACATGCACACTGCTCTTATCCTGGTGAGTGTGTGTGACGACATTGATAATGTTTGCAGGCATTTTCTTTGGGGCTTGAGTTGGCATGGTCAAAGGGTTTTAAGAAGGTGTGGGTAGAGAGTGACTCACTTAATTACTGCTGTCAATCTTATTATCCGTCCTTGCAATCACTCTACGTCTGATTAACCTCATTAGGAGTATGTGTAATAAGGAGTGGAGCATTCACATCAACCATATCCACAGAGAAGGCAATAGAGTTGCCGACGTCCTTTCAGCATCTTGTGTTTCCATCTTGAGGGATGACAGTTGTGGAGTTTTGCTCCCTAGAATGATCCCCTCTTAGTTTTATTTCTTTGTTTTTTGCATTCTCTTTGATCCAAAAAAAAAAAATCCTGAAAGGATAAACGTAATAGTGCCACAATTGTTATGGGAAAATATAATTAACATATCATAGTTTTCAAATGAAAAACAATGCAATCATTAAGTCACGAGATTCCTTTTGAAGATTGTCCATCATAAGATATTTTCCAATTTTCATTAGCTTGTTAAATACTATTTGGCTTTACAAGGCGGAACAAATAGTAAAATTAATTTGAAACACCAATATGGTTATTAAAACATAATAATAAATCAAGAGAGATATTTAGTCAAAGAAAAATAATCAAGAGAGATAGTTTTTTTTTTTTTTTATATATATAGCCAACGGGAGATAAATTGTTACTTATACAAATACAATTATCATTCCAAATTTACGCCTCTTGAAAATATAGCTAGCTCTTTTGGTTTCAACTTTCAACTTTAACACGTGAAAGTTTAATTAAAAAACTGAAGGTAAAAGTGTAAATTTGGTCTCATATCTTTCGCTGAGTTCCTAGTTTGGTTTTATCTTTTTTTTGTTGCATTTTTTGTCTCATATCTTTAGGTTAGCTCTCATATATTTTTTAGTTACAGATTTGTCTCATACCTTTGGACCCATTGCAGAATTGATTCTATATCTTTGGGTCAAGTGCAGAAGTAGTCTCATATCTTTATAAAATGATCAATTAACGATTGATTTTTTTTGTAAAAAGATGAGACCAATTATGCAACCTAACCAAATGATATGGGACCAGATTTGAACCTTTTGCAAAGATATGAAACCAAAAGTGCAAGAAAAAAAAAGATACATGACTAAAGTGAAAACTTAGCAAAAGATATAAGACCAAATTTTATACTTTTGACTAAAACTAAAATATGTCAATTACGACAGTTTCCACACATGTAAAACAATAATTGTCTAATATGAATATAAATTGGTTAAAGTGCACTTTTGGTCCCATAACTTTGGCAAAGGTTTAAATTTGGTCCCATAACATTTTTCATTGTAATTTTGGTCCCATAACTTCAGCAAATGTCTCAATTTGGTCCCACAACTTTTTTTGTTACAATTTTGGTCCCATAACTTTTGAAAACGTCTTACCGTTGACCCCAAGCTGATTTTAATCCATTGTCTTCTGTTAAATCCACTTCGCCCATATTTTCCACATCATCATTCAACTTAATATGTCAGATCATCTTTAACGACATAAAATAGATGGAAATCAGTTTGGGACTAGTGTGAGACGTTTTCATAAGTTATGAGATCAAAATTGAAACAAAAAAAGTTATGGGACCAAATTGAGAATTTGCCAAAGTTATGGGACCAAAATTGCAACAAAAAAAGTTATGAGACCAAATTAAAACTTTTGTCAAAGTTATGGGACCAAAAGTGCACTTTATCTGAAATGAAAAGGGATAAGTTGGGCCAACTATAAAACGCCCAATTTATGGAATAAGCTTAAAAGATTGAACTGGACTATATAAACCCATTTTTATAATTCAAACGCCAAATTCATTTTCTTTTGTTTCTGTGTATGCTCTCCAAAATGTGAGTCTTTGGATTTGTAATTTGCTATATGTTTCGGCCCGATTGTTGCTTTGGTATATAGCCCTTTGGTTTCCACTTTCAAGGCTCTTCTATCAATAGACCAAAGAAAATAAATTTTTTAGTCATTGTCGTTGACACTTAGACTTTGTTTGAATTGAGGATGCCCAGAGAGAAGAGGAAGAGAGGGAAGATGTTTGAGACTTTATCCCTTGTTTGAAAATTTGAAAATTGGAAGGGTAGAGATTGAGAAATTAACTTTTAATTCTACCTCCTTTTCCTTCCTTCACAATCACAAATTACAAATACTTTAAATTGAGATATTTTAGAGGAGAAGCTGCTTTACCAAACAAAAAGGGAAGTAGAGGGAGATTAATCCCCTCACCCCTCCTCTCCCCTCCCCCTCCAATCTCTTCCAAACATACTCTTAGGTATAATAATGGATAAGATATGAATACGATATTATGATTTCTAAAGCCGAACTCAAGTATGAGTGAGTATCAAAATCAGTCATCATCCCTAAAATGGATAGATAGTCTAATCCCCATATATGAATTCGAACTCGAATAAATTTTAAAATAAATGATTTTTTACATTAACAAATTTATTTAAAAAAATTGTTAATGTAAAAAAGAAATTCCATTCAATTAGTTGCTTAGCCAGCTTAAAAACAATGGGTTGCGCCAACTATATAAAGGCCCAATCCATGGAATATGAATCCTTAAAGACTGGACTAAACTACATAGCCTCATTTTCATAATTCAACACTTATAAAAGGATCTAAAAGAAGGTGAATAAGGCACGTTTTTTTTATTGTGCATTCTCTCCGAAGTGTGGGCCTTTTTGTTTGTAGTTCGCTACATTTTTTTTTTGTGAAAAGTTTGTAATTTGCTATATTTTTTAGCCTATTTGTTGCTTCGATATCTAACCCTTTTTCTGACCCTTCAATATTATCAAAATTAGTCATCCTTAGAATCATGGAATAGTTTAATTTTCATATATGGACCCAAATATGAAGAAATTTTAATATGACTTATTTTCTTACATTAATATAAAAAAATAAAAAAAAATCCACTCCATTTGTTGCTTAGCAAACTTTAATAAGATATCTTTAGTTTTTACTTTATTTTTTGAATTTTGTATCTTATATTTAGTTTCAATAAAGTTATATAAATTTTTTTAAAGTTATATATAATACATTATAAAAGTATTATAAAATAATATATTTTTATTTATATTATAATTTAAATAAAAAATATTCGTAATTTTCTAATAACTTTTATTTATAATTTTCATTGTTTTGAATAAATGGAATTCCAAACTTTGCTTCACCTCTTGTTGACACTTTTTTATTTGAACAATACCTCTGGTTGACACTTGAAACACATATAAAGTAGGGTAAATTATATTTTGGTATTCTGTTTTACGGACCGATTTCACTTTGGTATCATGTTCTTTCAAAAGTGACACTTTGGTACCATGTTCTTTTCACCATTAACATTTTGGTACCATGTTTTTCAAAAGTGACATTTTGGTACTCTGTTCTTTGCACCTTAACATTTTGGTACCCTAAAAAGGATAGAACATGGTGACAAATCGTGAAAGAATATGGTACCAAAGTGAAATTGGTCCATAGTACATGGTACCAAAGTGTTAACGATGCAAAGAACAGGGTACCAAAATGTTAACAATGCAAAGAATAAGGTACCAAAGTAAAATCAATCTATAGAACAAGGTACCAAAGTGAAATTTACCCTCTAAAGTATAAACACTCCCTTTAACAATTAATGGACACTTTTTTTTTTCCTTGAGCAGCAATATGGACACTTTTACTCTTAAATAACTATGAATATTGAATAATAGCACGAGTTGATTCACAATTATGATATGTATATTCAACTTTAAAATTGTATCCACTTTCATTAAATGATTAAAATCTCCCTTTAGTTTTTCATTTATTTTTTTTCCAAGATTTTTATTAATTATTTCTTATTTTAATTATTTAGAATATTGTAAAAATATTTTTTTATAAATTTTTTTAAGCAATTACATCTTTGAAAATATATATTATGCAACATAACTAAAAGGTCAAAACCTCAAATTGGTCCCAAATGTATGAGATAAATTTCATATTGATCTTAAAGGTTTCATTTATTTTAGTTTGGTCATGTATTATTTTATAATTTATCAATTATTGGTCCCAAATTATTGAATATGCAGTCATATCTATCTCGTTTTAAGTTCTAATGCGACGAATTCAGAGCTACATATTACTTTTGATGAGTATTTTCTCTATCTAGTTAGGGTCATCAATAAACTATGTCAAATCGGGTCCTGAAAGTATGCTGCTTGTTTCATGATAAAACAAATAAAATTGGTCATATTTTTCTTGTTTCAAGTCTGAATGTTATGATTTCCGAACTATNAACTCTTGGCATTGTTCTTGAAGTGTTGTAAAATACATGGAAAACTCCACACATGCTAATTTTCGTTCCAACCTATTGTGTTTTTGGTCTGAGACCTATTTAATTCATCAAATATTGCAAATTGCAATACAAAACTCAAGGCCAACTCTTAAAATGCTGAAGCAAAGTGAGAGTGAGAGAGTGAGAGAGGGCAACTAAGAGTTATTGTGACTTTTTGTGAGTGAATATGAAAAGTGAGATGTCAAGAGTGATTTGGGTTAGTGGAAGGCTTAAAATGAAATTAAGTTATTAGTTTTTTAATTTTAGAATTAATTTTTTTTTTTTACATGGTGGGTTGGTGAGCCAACCCACCAACTCGCCGGGTTGGCTCACCATGGCTCGCGGGTTAGGTGAGCCAACCCACACGGGTTAAAATTATTGGTGAGCCAAGATTGCATCAACCCGGCTCACCATTTTTGCGGGTTAAACGGGTCCAACCCACGGGTTGGAACCCATTTTGACAGCTCTAAGCTGAGTGTGTCAGTAAACAAGCTCAAATTAAACGCCAAAAATAGATTTTGGACCAATTTGAGAAATTATAGAAATATGTAAAACCAATCTAGAAGAAAATTAACTCCTACTTTACTGAATAAGTTCCATGATCAAGCCCAAAAGTAAGGCGCTTATTTTAAAATGTTTGTCATATCTCTTTCATTTTAGTTTCGAATGTAACAAAATTGAAACTACATGTTATTCTTGATGAGTTCTTTCCTAGTTCAGTTAGAGGCTCGACAAAGAAGGTCATATAGTACTCTGAAAATGAGTTTAGTCAAAACACTAGCACCAACTTTCGGAATACTATTTGACCTCGTTTATTGACGACCCCAACTAGATAGAGAAAGATTTTATCAAGGTTAACCTATATAATTTTGACTTTATCACATTTAGACCTGAAATGAGAGAGATATGACTAATTCCATAAAATGAGGGCCCTTTTTTTTTTGCCTTATTTTAGGCTTGATTTAACCTTATTTACTAACGATCTTTATTGAACCGAGAAAAAACTTGTAAAGAGTATCCCACAACGCTAATTCCTTCACATTCGGATTTAAATTGAAAGATATATGATCATATTCAGTAATTAGAGACCAAAATAGAATTGTTGAGAAATATTAAAGACCAAAACATAAGAAAAAAATATTATGGACCAAAATACAATTTAAAGTAAATTTAGGATAAACATTGGGGGCCAAAATAAGGACTAAGGACTAAATTGAAGTATTTGGAAGAGATTTGAGACTCTTTACAATTTTATTTTGAGAATTTGGGATTAAGATGAATGAAGATGATGAAAAAGAGGGGGAAGTTGATAAGAATGGGTTAGGGATTGATTTGCAAGTTGTTTTTTTATGTATATGTTTATGTGGCGAGAATTATAAATGTGACCGACTTTTTTTTAATATTGTGTTTAACCGGTGTTGACGTTGCAGTTAACGACAACGTCAGTACTTAACGGCATACGTCAACCTCCATCCATGCTACATCAGCTTTTTGTAACCCATAGGTGACCAAATGACTAATTGGCTCAACATTTGCATAATTCGGGGATTGAATTGTATAATTTCAAAAATTCAGAGACCTAGCTACCACTGTCGATAAAATTCAAAGACCGGAATGCTATTTTTCTCTTCTTCTTTTATTCTTTGAGCAGCAATGGACTTTTACTCTTAAATAACTGAATATTGAATAATAACACGAGTCGATTCCCAATTATGAGATGTAGGCTCAATTCATTTTTGCTCTAATTATATTCTACTTTGATTATAATCGTAATTGTACTTTAAAATCGTATCCACTTTCCCAAACCCCATACATCTGAAAGACTTTTTTCCTTATTTGTCTGATTTCATTTATGGTTTTCATTTTCTTTAGGCCTTGTTCTTTGATGAAAAAAAAAAATCGTATCCACTTTCATTAATGTTTAAAAATTTCCTTTTAGTTTCTATATATTTACAAAAAAAAAAAAACTCCTTTTAGTTTCTCATGTATGATGTATTACTTTTTTTTTTTCAAAATTTTCATTATTTATTTAGAATATTATAAAAATATTTCTTTTAAAATTAATAATAAAATTTTTAAGTAATTATACACATGAAATTTGAAAATATATATCATGCAAAATAAATAAAATTATATAGGTCAAAACCTCAAATTGGTCCCCAATGTACAGGGTAGATCACGAATTGGTTTTAAATATTTCATTATTTTTTATTGGTCTTACATATTTTCATAATTTCTCAAATTGATCCCAAACTATTGAATATGTAGTCAAATATTTCTTATTTCACGTTTGGATGCGACGAATTCAGAGCTACATGTCATTTTTTACGAGTATTATCTCTATCAAGTTGGTGCCACTAACGAATGATATCAAATTGAATCTCAAACGTGTATTGCTCGTTTCACGATAAAATAAACAAATTTGGTCACATCTTCTTTGTTTCAAGTCTAGATGTGATGATTTCAACACTGTTCGTTAACTCTTAGAGAGTTCTTTCTTTGTTTAGTTTAGATCATTAGCAAACGAGATCAAATCACGTCCTGAGAGTAAATTTATGACCAATTGAAAAATTATGGAAACATATAGGATCAATCTAGAATAAATGTAACATTTAGGACCAACATGAAATCAATCACACACATTTAGGACCAATTTGAGATTTTGACTAAAACGCCATGCTTGGACTTATCCGCAGAAAACCCTCCAGCCGTCACTGTCGTTTTCCTCTCCTTTCTTCCTTTTCAAAATATTTTCTTCTGTGTAATTCTTCCATGGGCTCAACTTCAAAAAGCTCCATAATAGGCCCATTATCTTCATTCTTTTCTTTTTTCTTTTTTCATTTTTCTTGTGATTTTTTATACGCTATTTTTCGCGCCCAATACCCTTTTGCCTTCTTCTTCTTCTTCTTCCTCTGTCTGTGCCCAGAAGGCCTGAAGCAAGTGGAAAATGGTTGTTCGCAAAATACGCCTTCTTTTTCGCTTGGGGTAAGAAGTTACTGACTAAAGCGAGTTTATGAAAAAGTTGATGATATCTTTGTTTGTATGCTGGCACCAAAGTAAATATGAACCAAAAACAGTGATATTATGGAAATGTTTAATTATGAGAAGGTTCTAGTGTTTCCGTTGGTATTAAAAGTTGGTGACATTTGTCGGGTGATTTAGGATTAATCTTTCGCTTACCGCGTGTAACGTATCTCACTTATGTCTATCTGATCATTACTGGAATTCTGGGTACTCTGTATATAGAATCCACTCTGTTTGTTGGATTTTTCTGCTGTAGTCCAAATTTGCAAAGAAAATGGACATAAACCTGAAGATGCTTTTTACTAATTGTCAGTTTTAGTTAATCGGAGAAGTTTCACCTACCCTTGCCTCTTGTATTCTCTTATTAAAATATATATATATAATTCCATGTATAGCACCTGGTATTATTTCATACCATCTTTGTAAGGAAGGGTTGTAATTATGGTCATTAATGTGAAGCTAAATTCTGCTAATCACAAATCTGGCTTTGAGTAATGCAACATATCAGTCCCATTCATTGGTTTATAAACACTTTTTCCAACCTTACTTGCAAGCAATAAAAAGAGGAGTTTCATAGTGAGTCTGAAATTCCTCCGCATAGACAGCTTTTGGTTCTAAATTCTTAGCCGAAAAGATGAGTTCATTCTCTCTAAAGAACAAGGTAAAGTGACTGGTTGCCTGTTTATTCATCATGTCAAATTGAGGCTGTATTAAGCGAATACTCACTTCGCTGTTGTTTGTTTCTCTAGTTATTTTTTTTCTCAATATCTTCCTTCTCAAAATTTTCTGTATTAGTTTCAGGATATATAGATCTTTTATTTCAGAAAGGATTGATTCCTTTTACCCTCTAGGTATATGGATTTAAACAAGGTTAGTTCTTAGTAAAGATTTATATAGCAAAAACTTTTTCTGGGTTTGGGTAAATCATCAATCGAGCAGAACAACATCAATTTTCCCCTAAATTGGTGACGAAAACACTGAAGGCTTGGTTCTTAGTTTTGATTAACTGAAACAGATGATAGAAATTGATTTTGCCACTTTTTGTGCAGGTTGATCAAATGGCCCTACGAAAGATTCAGAAGACAAAGTGGCTTGAACCACTTCTGACGAAAACGTTTTTTGGGTTTTGTTCAACCCATCCCATCCGTAGAAATGAGTTAAGTAAATACTGTGCTACCTGCAATCTGCCAGTTTGCCAATATTGTTTATCTACAGTTATTCATAGCCGTCACAAGATTGTTAAAATCTATAGGCATCTCTACAGAGATGTTATCGCATATGCTGCTGTGGAGAAACTCTTTGACTGTTCTGAAATTCAGGTATGGTATTCTATCTTGCATTGAGAGTTCTGACAAGACTTTTCAAATGTTACATTAATTGTTGTGTGATTGATTGTGTAGATTACATGTGTCTTTGTATGAATTTGTTTGTTAAGCTGGTATTAGTGGCTTGAGTTCATTTCTGGAAGTTGTACAAGATCATTATGTCTTTGATTAATGATTTTCCATGGCTACGACAGGTATTGTAGAGGCTAGATTTAATTGCTTTACTTATGTCCTTTCCTTTTGGTTGTGTTTCTTGTTAGAGCATATAACTAGACTAGATTTAACTCAAGTGATTATTGTTAAGTCCTTACCAACCACATTTTGTCATTGTGCTATTTTCTACATTTCATGTAACAAAGAAGGAATTGAATCTATGACGTATATCATTGCTAAGTTTTTAATATTGATCTTTTCTGGCTGCAGACTTATGTTAGCAATAAGCGATTGGTTATTGCATTGAGACCAAGAGAAAACAAAGGTAAAGCCTTAAACCAGGCGACAGCATGTGACATGTGTGGTAGAAGGCTGAGTGACCCTGATTCTTATAGCTACTGTTCTCTTTGCTGCAAGGTGTGACTCTTTAATTTGACATTACAATCATCACTCTTAAATTGATTATCCCTTATCTGCACTCCATGTCTTTGACATTGAACTTATTAGATACATATTTTAATTTGTTTTAGTGTGAGCTTTCAGGTCCAATCTCTTACAGGAAAGTCCTATGATCCAGAATCACCATCTGACGACATTCAGAATCAGCCTGAGGATGAAGAAGAGGAAGCTTGTGAACCCTCCAAGCCCAAGAACAGAAGAAAGGGAACACCCTCCAGAGCTCCCTTCTGGTAAAACCCTCGAGTGGGTAGCGACTTGAACTTTATATCGTCCTGAACTTTAGGCATTATATTGCATTATATTAGTATTTATTCAAATAAAATCTGTGAGGACAGGGACGAGTTCAAAACTCTCAAACTTTAAGCATTATATTGCCAAATTCGTTACTCCTGAACTTATTTTGCCTGTGGTAAGATGAAGAACTGTAATAAATACCCTTTGCGTTTATCATGTGATGTGATCTTTTTAGTCGTTACTCGTAAGATCGAAAATATTTCCTACTATAACAGAAAGGTTTGGCAAGATTTTTGGATCAAGAAATAAGATCATATATAAGAAGAGCCTATCATCATCGACCTGAGTTCTCTTTTCAGACAAACATCATGTGAATGAATGGGCAGGAAAATAGTCTGCCTTTCAGTGCTATTCCTATTTCTTTCCCTTTTTCTTTTCCTCCTTTTCTATATTTCATACAAGAACTGAACATGTTTCCAGAACTAAGTTTACAAAAGAATACATGAATCAACAAAAGAATATAGAATATGAACAAAAAAGAGTATTTCTGATATAGGTGTAGCCTTCAGTACCCATACCCAAACTCGATCAAATGATTAGGCTCAGGGGAAATCAGAAAATCATCAGCACAGTCCATGGCACTATTGGTAAACACAGACTCTATCCTTGGTGGTACAAGTGTATCACAGCAGCCAGAGCACACAAACAATGGCGGTACCGTCTCCGAGTCATCGATCCCACAACACCGTGTGTGCTGCCACACCTCACAAATATCACACGCCACCATTCTCTCACCATCATCATCTTGAGCTCCACATTCACATCTCACTTTCCAGTTATCAGCTCCTCCTTGATACTTCAATGGAGTATCCAAATCTATACCAATTCCCCTCACACCCACTTCCACACCTGATTGCACCACCCCAAAAAGCACTTCCTCATCACTCTCTCCCACCAACTCTGAAATCTCAGTCACCATCACTCTCTCTGCAATACAATACGTGTCCCTCAGTGCGGTTTCAGCCGCTTGCTTCAAGTCCCCTACCGTTGAATGCAATGGAACCATCACTATCTCACCTGGGGCTACTTCCTTGTTCATCTCTGATTTGATATTATCAACAAAGTTGGGTCTCAATCGACACATGAATGTCAAAACTTGCTCCACTTCATCAATCAATGCCCATTCCTTCACAAAATGCCTACTGTCTAGAATTGTTTGAGCTGTCAAATCCACTGGTTCTGAATCTGGGTAGCCCAACAAGACATTCTTGTAGAGATACACTACATCACTGTACACATCAATTCCAGGCACTTGATCTGAATCTGATGGAGGATCCGCAAGAACAATCTTCAGCTCTGGCTCTAATTCAGGAGCTTTGAACCCATTTCCCGCCTCATGAATGTTGTACTCTAGGATCCGGGTTGTCGGGTTCACCATTCGACGAACTACATAGTTTCCTACAATCACATTGTTGAGTGATTTCAGCACATAGTCCAGCAGCCCTGTGTCACCAATGTGAAGCCTAGCTGCATCTCTCACATTTTGCCTAGTCATCCCACCGGAACCCGAACTCCTCGCTTTGTTCTCTTTCAATGCATCCACAATCACTTGGGCTGCATATTCTAGTCTCCTTGCAGGCCACCTGCTATCCATATTAGCCACTGCTGTACTGAACTTTTTGTACCTCACAGATTTTTCCTTCGTTGGGTTTGGTTTGGTTGAAATTGCAATTCGGGTCGAATTTCTTGAGCCGAACACCGTAGTAGTAGCAGGAGGAGGAGGAGGAAGAGCAGCAAAAGTGACTGTTTTCTTTGGTGGTGGAGGAGGAGGAGCACGAGACTTGATTGTGAGCATAAACCTGAGAAGATCCTTAATTGTGATCAACTGGGTCTCACTCATGTCTCTGTAGTAGCGAATTATTTGTTTGATTCCTTTGTGGCAAATCGTTTTGCTAAAATATTGAAGCACCTCTTCAAGCTCCAACGAGCTTAGAGCTTCAATTGCTGCATTGTAATTGTGGTCTGTCACTCCAAAGCTTCCTCGACAAAATCGATAGCCCCACCTACCAAACCAGGAATGCCCATATGCAACTCCATGCAGTAATCTAAGATCCATAGTGCGTTTCTTTGAGGCATCTTCAACTGCGATTTTTCTGCCATTCAAATGAAACTGAAATAGTTTAGTCTCTCTCATTTTAGAGCATTCAAATCAGATTTTGTTCTTTTTAAAAAATACCTTGTTCGAAGATTTGTACAAATTCTATCCCAGAGATCCATGATTTCTCTGCCACTGAGAAATTTGGAACCCCCTTCAATACCATTGATACAGAGCAAATGGCCATACCCATTACAATGAATCATCCCGTGCAAGAGATGGCTTTGATTATCAAGAAAATCTTCATCCAACGGTTTATTATTATCACTGGGAATTATGAAATGGTACCTTCTCTTCGACACAAAATGCCCACTCCATCCTAAACATATCAGTATCTAAACCAGATCAAAAACAGAGGAAAAAAAAACTAACAGAACAAAATCAAAAGTCGAAACCCTAAAACGATTGAACCACAAAATCAAGATTCATGAGTAAAAGAAAATTGAAATTGGCAAGATGAATTGCTAACCTGCGCATCGGCAATGGTCGCAAAAGGGATGAGTAGAGTGATAGACGTTTTCTTCGATGGTGTAAAAAGGGGTCATGAAATTCGATTTCTCGTGAATGAGAAGGGTACACCATAAGGGCATGTTTTGGATTTGATAATCTTCGAGCTCACCGCATTCTTGAAGAAAGAGACGAATGTTATCTCGGAAAGGTCCGGTAGGGTTTATAGGGCAACCAGGATCGGCGAAGGAGTGAAATCTGAAAACCTTAGGCCATCTTTTTCTCTTTCTACAAGCTTCGATGAGAGAGAAAGACATGGTTGAAGAAGCTTGGCTTCCTGCTTTGAGCTTCTTCTCCCTCTGTAAATTTCATGCAGAAACCTAAACGGCATGAACACAGAGAGAGAGAGAGAGAGAGAGAAAAAGAAGAAGCAGAAGAAGAAAGAAGAAGAAGAAGGAGTGTGGCTCAGTGGTTTTAACTGATTCTGTTAGAACGAACGATAGGAGGTGTGTGTGTTTGCGCGCTCATGGTGATTTTTCAAAAAAAGATGATGAAAAGCGGTTGGGGGCATAATTGTCATTCTATGAGGGAGAGAAATCTCAGCCGTTTGATCATTTGTGACAGTTAGTGATGCGGCGAATTGACACCGGAAGTTTTGAACTTTGAACTACTATCTAGCTGGGTGTTTTTGGTCAGATGGTCGTCTTCTTAATTCTACTCACTAGTCACTATTCTCTTTCTTCTTCGCAATAATAATGCAGGCAAAAGCATAATTTTGGTCCTCAAACGTTACATAACTGCCAATTTTATCCTTATCCTTTTTTTTCAATCAATTTCGTCCTCAATGTTATACATTTTAGTCAATTTTGTCTTTAGACCAATTTCTTTCAATCAATTAACGACATACTTTATAATATTTTTCAATCTGAGATTTGAGTATCTTTTTATATCAATTTTACATGATATATCATCAGCCACGTAGAATTTGTCTTGAATATTTAACTAAAGGAAGGGCAAAGGATAAAATTGACCAAAATGTGAAACATTAAGGATGAAATTGATAATTGGTATAAAGTTTAGAGACTAAAAAGATATTTTTAACTAATTATGTATCTAAAGACTTGCGGAGACTTCAATTTCTTGCCTGAATGAAGATTGGAACGGAAATAACCAAAAGACTGAGATAAAAAAATCAGGAAAAAATGTATTTTTTTAATGTATAAGGATTAAATTATAATTCTGAGATAAATTTAAGGATTAAAATATATTTTTACTCTTTCTTTTTTTAATAAAGATTTATTTATATCTTTCGATTACCGCAAGTAATTAAATAATTTCAGTTCGGAAGAACAATATATGTGTATGATTCAGATGGCCAGATTAGAAGTTTTAACTTAAACGTGCTTATCATAATAAATCTTGGATTAAATAATTTTGATTTCCTAAACTAAGCAATTAACTTTAAAAAAAAAAAAAGAAAAAACTTGTCACATCATCAAAGTAGGGGATTTCTTTCTGCCGAAGCTTGAATTATTAGTCCCATTGGCATTATCCTCCAATTGTCAATTTGAGTGGGCTTGATAAGATGCAAGCACAAGGATTCTTCATATATCCCTGGCTTTTCGACCAAGCAAAATCAATATATATAAGTTATGCATTCTCCATGGTTCGATGACAAAAAACTCAGCCTTCAAAACTTCAAGAAGCTATCAGTATAAGCCATGAGTTTCAGAGTGGGATTACTTGTTTGCTCAACTGTGCCCATCTTGAGCATCTTAATGGAGTCAATAGCTCAGCTTTTTGCTCAATCACACTTCAATACAGTTTTCAGTGAAAATGATAAGTCAACTGCGGATAATCATGCAGCTCAGAAGCACTTTCGACATATTCAACTCATATGTTAATCTTAACCATGTTTATGTATCTTTTCTTTCTTTTATTTTTTTTACTTTTGGTGAGCAAGTGGCACGTTTGTTATGATTAGCCTGAACCTTCATGAACTTCACTTGGTCCTTAATTCTTAAATTGAACTGACTTCGCTACTTTTCGTTTAAACTGATGAAATTTATCATGCATGAAAGCAGGAGAAAGATTACTAAAAGAAAAAAAAAACAGCTTGAATGAAGTGTTGGCCCTTTCTATCTAGTAATATATAGGCTCTGAAGGAAACTGATAAGTAAAGCCACCAAGCTCAAATTCACGCAGAAAGCAGATATTATATACATATATATATACAACTCGAATCCGAATTTGATGCAAAACCAACCATTTCAATAACAGAGGCAGTGTAACTTTCAAAGATGCACTATGTGCTCATAACCAAATGCCAGAAGGTAGCATTTGCTTAGTGAACAAGAAGGTGGATTTTTGAAAACTACGAATTTATGTATCATGCTGCCTATTTCTAACTTTCAAGCAACACATGCAATTCCAAGTCTGAAACAGGCTCTGCATACAGGCACTTGGTTCCAGATGATTTGTGAGGGCTATGATTGATTGCAGCATGATGCAGAAAGCAACACATGATAATATGGCTGTATAAAGCCGTGATTTATTTTCTAAATATTTAACGTATTTCATCCACTAAATACAGCTTTTGACCATCTTTAATCATGCTCACATCAGTAATTTTACCAGCATCTTCTGTTAGAATACAACAATCAGTAGACATTTCTAGCTGCTCTGATGCTGCTTTGACAAGCTCTTCAATGGTGTGTGGAAGCCATAGTACGATTCCGTGTCTTCGGTGTTCTTCTGGATCCCATGGGTGAAACGGAAAAACGGTGCATTTCTTTGGATGAAATTTAACTGCAAATGGGAAAGACAAATCAGCTTTAAGATTACAGCAATAGTTGGTCTATCGACTCTAGATTACTGATTACTGCAATTGTCTGTCTATTTGTAAGGCTAAGTAGGAGAAAATTCCGGGTATTAATCTAGCATAACCTCAGGATTTTCACACTATATATATCTTTAAATTAGTACGTTTTAGTTTTATAGAATAAAAAATTAACGTAGTAGCATACATGAAAATTCTGGGGAGGGATATGGGAGTTCCTTCAACTGAGCAGACTTTGCATCTTCCAGTAGCTTGATCAGATTCTTATTTCCAAAACTCCGGGCTTCATCAAGTGGGGTATTTCCCCATCTGCAGTGCAAAGAAGAAAAGCAAAAGCTTATATATAGGCCATAATATATATTTAGTTTTAAGAAAGTTTCATTGTTTCCAATCTTTAACTTTACAATGAAAAAAAGATTTAAGAATGGAATAAGATGTGTTTTGACATTCATAAGTAAGCCATATGCGGGTGTAAGAGATTGAGTATATAAAAATAATGTTCCAAATATAAGTGCACAGGCAAGAATGGAATGGTAAATATCCTTTGATAAAAGGAAAGAAAGGACAAACAACGAATATATCTTATTAAAGGTAGGAGTAATTAACTTCAGCTGAGAATGTTCCAAGGTAATTTGCGCGCGAAAAATAGGAAATCAGATGCTTCTTGAATTGAAGTAGGTTAAAATTTCAGAAAGAACAAGATCGACAATGGCCAAGTGGAAATAGTAAGGAAGAGGATTGTTGTAAAAGGGCAAAAGAATAGTGTAGTGATTAAAAGTTAAAACAAATGACTAGCACAGAAAATACCAGTTATTTGAAGGTGTTTCTGCAATGAATTATAGAAGCAAGCCCCAAAATTCAGAGCTCTTGTCCTTGTTGTTACCAAGTATCAGCACAAAAGATCTTTAAAAGATTCGTGAATATATATTACTAAACCAATTTCCAATGCCAAAAAACTATATCACAAACACTCAAGTCAAGCATAAATAATTGGCAAGCACAACCCTGTCTCTTCTTTATTTTCAGGTTTTTTTTTTTAAAAAAGAAAGTATGGTTAAGTTCTCTAATTGAAAACGCAAGTCAGCATGAGCATTCAAAATAAGTCATTCAACAGTACCTGTCTTTGACCAAAACACTAGCTCCAGCTTCTAATAGCAACTTTGCCATGAAGAATAAACCCTCAGCTGCAGCAACATGAAGAGGGCTTCGGTAATCATAATCTTTTGAGTTAGGATCCAGACCATTAGATAATAGCCTTTTAAGATAATCTGTATCTCCCCTTGCTACAGCTGTACATAAAACACTACCAGCATTCTCTATCTTCATAGAAGCCCCTTCTCCAACAAGTAAGGAAGCAATTCGATCGTGTCCATTCTTTACGGCTTCAAGTAAGGGTGTATTCCCAAAGTTATCTATGCATATTTACAGCATTAATTATGTTCACAATGTCAGAACTAAAATTTAGAGTTAGAGGATTACTATAGACATAAATTTAACATTTCATAAATGACAGAATTACCTCTAATATCAATGTTTACACCCTCTTGAATAAGAAAAAGTGTGATATCTTCATACCCTCTCGATGCCGCGAGATGCTATGAGAAAAAGAGGTTCATATCAGACAGCATTTTCAAAGCAATATGCACAAGTGACAAAGCAGACACAAGTAATCAGTTCAAGGCCCACATTACATTTAAACAGACACTAAGCAAAGCTTATAATGTAGGCTGGCAAAACATAACTTTCAATCAGTACATCCTAAGAGTGAAACAGACATCCTAAGAAGTGTAGTTACTCACCAAGGGTGACCGTCCATCATAGTCTGTCTTGTTTGGATCAGCTCCAGCTCGAATCAAACCTTTAAGCTGATACAGATCCCCATTAAATGCTGCATTATTGACCTTCAAAGCAAGCTCAGCCTCTTGCTTTCCAATATGGAATGTGATGTCTGATTCCAATTGCTTACCTCGAATAGATTCTTTTCCCTGTAGATTATGTAATATTTAGTTGTTTATTATAAAAACACGAAATAACCAAATATGTATGTATAACTCAATACTTCCATGCAGAACTTAACAAGAACTAACACATTAGTAAATTTTTTTCAGACCACATACTAAGGGCCACATTTAGGTCCAGATAGAGAATGTTTATTATGCAGTTTATTACCTCCAGAAGGTTGTTTAACACTTTTCTCCCATCATAGAAGTATATATCAAGGATATCCGTAAATGATTGTTTATCAAGCCGCAGAAGTCTACATAGCTCACAAACCCGAACAGTATATGGCTGAGGAATGTTACATAGAATAGATATTTCCCCAAATGAACTGTTAGGTTTTAAAAGTGAAACAGTCTCTTCAGATCCATCTACTCCTGGGCCTACCTCCTCCTGCACAAAAAGAGTTTCTGATATTCAGTGAACATATATATCGAAATCCCTATCTTGAGTCAAAAGCAAGGATGAGACACAAACAATGAACTAGAAGCTCAATGCAACCTCTTAACCAAAATCATTCAATAGACAACTCACCTCTGGGTTGGATAATAGGATATCATATTCTTTAATTCTACCAACTATCTCCTTATTCTACTAATTAATTAACTTGACTACCCTTCTCTTATTCCTTTAGAAGTATCAAAAAGTTTCGTCTAACGACCGACAGAGAATATAAAGAATTTCACTAAATGCTTTCCATAAAAGGTGATGAGATATATATTAGTTAAAATTTTGCATCTACCAGTATGTGTTGCATGGCCAATAAGGCATCCATACCAACATATCAAATAATTAAAAAATTTACAACCATTAGTAATGGGGAAGAAAAAAAAAATAAAGCAATTGAGCCATACAAATTTACATAAGCGGCTGCAGAAATAGAAAATTATACCAGCACACCATGACAGACAAAGTAGAGCTGATCTACAACATTTCCTTGTTCCAATATCACTTCTCCTGGAAGAAAGAATTCCTCATGTAGCCTAATAACCTGAAAGGTCAAATTTACAAAACTTCTTAATTTCGATCTTTCAATGAGAAGGTAAAGATACAAGACCTCAAGAAAAAATCTCATTTTGTTACTAAAAAAGCAGTCAGTTGCAAAACTTCTTAATTTCAATCTATCAATGATGCATTAAGTTTCAGTTGCAACTTGTAAATCATATGTGAGAAGCATATCCTAATTTGTTATTCTTGTGGCAAATCAAGTTCTAAAAGGAAAATGCAGCTTTGTAAGATATGATGGCTATTTTGTGCCAACATGCAATGTAAGTTTCTGTGAAATGGGGAAAAGATAACTCACAATCTGATTGATGAATTCTGAAGAGCAATCCTTAAAGAGAGAAACCTTTTCAACGTATGGCAAATACAATTCTTGGGATATCTGTACAGAGAATCAGATTGTTATGTAAAGACCCAAGTTATTCAAGACAATGAGTGCAGTAGTCTAAAGACAAGAATTGAAAAAAAAAAAAACATATACTGTCAGACTCAAAGTACTCTGACAATTTAAATATAGACACTGATCATTTGAATTATGCAATGAAACTTGTTCCATACAATGAATAGCAGTAGAGCAACTGTGAAAGCTAATGATGAGATCATAGAACCCAAGAGATATTGGACAACCTTCCTCAAAAGCTACCCAATGAGGAAGGACAACCTAGCCGTGACTTCACATGGTAAAAAGGGAGAGATGCACGCCACTTAAATAAGTGGATATACTACACTACTCAATTTGAGATTTGGACATTTCAAGCTACCCAAATTCTGGTAAGCTTCAAAATTATATCCCTTAAACACCAAACTAGGAACAAAGGGCAATAGAAGCACTGAATTCAAAATTCAGAAATCAATACAGAAAACATAAACACACAATAGCCTACAACTATCACAGACAAAGGGGGAACTGAAAAACATAAAAGTATGTCAAAGAAAGTATCAGTGCAATAAACTTTAAAAAGGCGAACTGACATAAGAGAAATCCTAGAAGAGGATCTGTTCAACACTACTCCTCACAATTTCAAAATAATCTTTTCTTATGCTTGTGCAACTATCTTTGACAGCAATAACATAACCAAACAAAATAATAAGTAATGGCATGAGCAGAACCAGCAAAAGATGGTTTCAGGTCTCAACTACCTATTAAACTAACAGTGAAAAAGAAAAATTACTATTAAAAAGCTCATTAAAATGAAACAATTAGAAATCAATCAAGTGATGATTTAAGTAAGGCTGGCCATTGTCTTTCTCTAAGTACCTTGGAGCGAATTGAAATGGGGATGTCCTGAATGACAGAAGACTCAGTGTAGCTACTCTCATACTGTAAGCGCAAATGGCCTTTTATCTGTTCACGGATGTCCCTACCAAGTCTGTTTCTATTCATATATTTCATAAGATCTGTCATTCTATCCCTAAACCTTTCAGTCTTTGATCCTTTAACTATTAAAGCCGTCATGTTACCAATTAAGTAAGCACCAAGAACCATGTCAAACGAAACATATATCATTATAAAGATCATCTCCCTCATATTGACTGCATGTATATCTCCGTAGCCTGTGTAAGGGAACAAAAACATCACTCACATAATTAGATAGGTTAGGAAGAACATTCCAGACAAATAATATACAGACAATTTGGAAAACAGTCTAAAACTGGAGAGGTTAATGCAATGGCAGGTATAACCTATTAAGAGTTAATATTAACTTACCAACTGTAGCCATTGTAACAATAGCAAAATACAAAGATGTTGTATAGCGCTTCCAAATATCAATTTCTCGGAAATTTGAATAACTATAGTCACCCAGTTGCAAACTTCCTATCCATGTGTAGCCTTCTTGGGATGGAGGCAGTGTGGTGGCCAAATAGTAGAAGATGCAGGCTGCTGTATGGGTGCAGTAGAGTTCAACTACTAGAAGCTTTACAATCCTCGTAAACATGTAATTGATACGTATATCCTTCTCTAACTTGTGGAAAAAATCATAGACTTTCCGCACCCGATATAATCTGATCCACAGAAGATACCTTACCTCCTCTTTTCTTCCACAAGCCTATCAAAATATATTTATCCATTAATCTAGTATCAGAGTGAAAACCATGACTTGAGAACCTTTGGTAACCAAGAAAATTCTGCAAAAATGCATACCATACATATCATGATAAAAGCTGTGAACATTTTAGTATTCATCTACAAAGAAACTTAAGGTGATTTAACTATGTCTCAACCACAGCCCACAGGTTTAACTATTACTAAAGTGTCTTATTGGCTAGAGAATTGCATGATGTATGTCACATCAAAACAAAATTTTGAGAGTTGATAACTGTTGGGGTTCTTTTGTTTATTCAAAGTCCCACATTGGTCAAGTTAGAAAAGTTGAGTGGGTGAGGAAGCTATAAATAGAGAGGGCTTTTCACCTTAGGAGGCACTCAACTTACATAGAAATCCTAATGAGTGTATTGGGTTTTGAGTAGTTGTGAGTTATTTTGGAGAGAGGGTTTGCAATTTTCTCCGGTCAAAAATTGTATTGAGGAGGGTTTGTAATTTTGTTTGTGCAAATAGTGAAGTTTGTCCTAGAGGAGGCCGTGGAGTAAGTCTTGAGGCACCAAACCATGTTAAAGCTTTGTGTTGGTTTCTCCGTTTCCTCTTCTTTCATTTGTTGTGTGGGGTTGCGCTTCCGCCCAACAATAACAAGCTTTACTAGCTCTCTTGCAACAAAGTGCATTAGACATGACTGCTTATATAGTAAATACAAATAAGACTTTCACAAGAAAATATGCTGGAATTACTGTAAACAGTTTTTATAAATTCTTAAGCAAAGGGTTCGTATGTTTGTAACAACAGAGAGCGAGCAGAATCACAGAAAAAATAGCATCACACATTCCGGTGACTCAATTAAGCAAGCATCAAATTTTGAGCAGTTACTTTATTATTCCAAGTAGAATATCAAAACAATTCTTTAGATTAAGAAATGTCAGTACTCTAGAAAATTTTGGGCTTATGCAAAGGGTTAGGAGTAACCTTGTAGATGAGGTCCCAAGGCATACATCCAAGAAGATCAAAGATAAAGCTAGACTTTAGATACCTGCAACAACAGAAAAAGCAGTAAGCTACGCCACTTTGGCATACATTTTTATTTGTGAACTGTCTTGGACTTTACCATAGCCATAGTAATGCATGACTACATCCCTACATTATATACAAAGAAAAGAACAAGAACAAGAACTGCAAAGCAAGAAAGAACAAGAACTTACCTCAGAGCTATAGGGGTTCGCTTGTAGATCATACGATAGGTTCTACTATCTCTGTAAGCAAGAAAGAACTGCAAAGCAATGTCTACAAGAAATGCTACTTGTCCAATTATGTCCAGTACAAAGAGATTCTCAGGCAGCCCACGAAAAAATCCAAACTCCATTGGAGTGAAGAAGGATGAGTATACTGCCCACAACAATATGAACTTTGTCCATGCCCGATACCACCTGCATGTTGGGACTATTATCATCGTTGAACCATACAAGTTCACATGTGTTTGAAATTCAACATTTCATGATTCGAACTTTCAAAGCGTAATTAAGATTTAAGACTTTCCCAAGTGGGAGAAAAACAAATCCTCCATAAGATACAACGTAACATAGAACATTATATAGACAAATTGAGCGTGAAAGTGCATGGCTGATACTACTAGCTAGTGCTATGAAAACTACCACATGAGCAGCACATGAGTTATTATTTCCAAAAATCACCAAAAAAAAAAACAAAACAAACATTTTTTTTTACCAACAAGTGGTTGGTGTAGTGGTTGGCGAGCTACACGAGAGGACAGGTTCGATTCCTAGAGTCGACATTGTTGGGAGGGCACGATCGTTTCGTCTCTGTAGTTCGAATGGGATTAGTCTTCGCTTGGACTTTCCTAGTGGAACACAGGGGTATGCTTGTTCACTAGAACAAGGGAAAATGACTTGTTCACTATATAATAAGGGAAAATGACTCTCCCCTGTGATTCACCATAGGTTCATTGGGGAAAATCCATTTAAGGAAGCTTCTTTGATTGTAGGAGAGATATTCCGTGATATGGGGGTGAATGGTAATCTTTCCTATTTCATGTAGGAAGATGAGGTGAATCGTAATCTTTTCTATTTCATGTAGGAAGATGAGTGAATCGTAATTTTTTCTATTTCATGTAGGAAGATATTGTTTTGTCTATTAAGAATAATTGAATCATTATTTCTTGATTGCGGTGTGTATCTTTGACAGATATTTGATTGTGATTAATATCACATCATATCTCCTTCCATAGGGCCTTAGGCCTATTATCATTTTCTAACGTAGTAGCAATGTGCAAGTCATAGAAGCACCAAAACCACGTCATTCCAAAGCCGCCAGCTAGAATGTTAATGTATTAATTAATGACCGCCGTATTATTAAGTTCAAAAAATATATTCAGACCAACCATATTAAAGTTAAACCCCATTAATGCCCATGTCGTTTAAGTTTACTCCGAAATTTCTCTTATTCTGCTGGAATTCATGTACCCTGGAAAAGATTTTTCTTTCTTTTGCCAGAATTGTCAACATGTATTAGTACTAATTGTTCCACCCATATTTTTTACCAAAAATATATATATTCCACTTATACCTCTTCGTTGAAATTCTTCAAAGATTTTAATTTAGAAAGATATAACTTTTAAAACCGGACTTCATTGAAATTTAATTTTTTTTTTTAAAAAAATTGATCAATGAAAAGGAAAAACAACCCTCTGTATCCCAATGAGTGCGGATATTCGTGGCATCAAAATAGAACACGCATCATTGTTTTCGACCCTAGATAGTCTAGTTTAAACTAAAAAAAAAAACTTTCAATTGGGACTTTGGGATCCAGTTTTGGAACACTTGAGCAGTTAGCCATGTAACTTATGAGGGTCACGTACTGAGGAGACAGGATTCTCTGGTGGCTGGTCCCATGACTCCCATCTTAACAACATAAACAGATGGAATCAAAATCACTTTTGGGCAGTGTCATGTGCATGCGACTAAGATCATATAACCCCTGTTTCGTAGTTTTATTCCTTTCTGAGTTAAATCCGTTTCCATCAAATCATATATCAATGAATCAGTTGGAAGACAACAATATATTTGAGGAAATCTTATAAGGCTGCCCCGGGTCATAACTGCACAAGCGTCCATATTATATTAGATACAACCTCTGACTACTAATCTTTATTTTTCACTAAAATTGGCGTATCACAAATTTGGATCCTGCACTTTGTTAAACATAATTTAAAATAATTGACACGACTATGATTTGGATCGGATCCATGTAAGTTTTTCATCCCGCTATTAATCAAACATTAAAGGATCTAAATCTCATCATCACATATTTTTCCTATTAATTAAAAAATTAAAAAAGATAAGACTACTTAGCTACAGATTTTTAAGTATTTAAAACCAAATTTATTGATAAAAATAAATAGTATGTTTTAATTACATAGTTTTATACTGTGAAAAGCCTAACTTAGTTGTATGTTTTTATTTGAAGGAGTCATAAATAGTATTTAAAAACTAAACCTAATATTTGTTTTAGAAAAGTCATATCATACAAGTTATTATCACACTGATCTGTTTACAGTCACACACTGGCCCTTTGGACTATGTTCATTTTATCTTCACAAAGTTTGGTACTAAATCCTCCTTACACATTGTCAAATCTTCTAATCGATCACCCACAGCTATACACATGTATCTCTAATTTCATACCATTGATTCTATTTAATCAGAGGGGGGGAATTGAAGAAAGAAAAGAAAATACCATCATTTTAATAAATTGAAAAAAAAAATACAGCGTTTATCATATGTACTTTAGCTCCTGATGATAAAATATTATTTAAACTTGTTTTCTTTGTCTAGTACTAGTTGAGTCTTGAGTTCAAGAAGCCTCTAAGATGACTGCTTAATTAGCTTACGTTTAATAAATCTCTCACATCAAAGTTAATATATAAGTATGGAATGTATTAATATTTTTTTTTCTGAATTTTCATGTTCTAAACATATAATTTGTCTTATATCAAAATGGTCATTATTTTGTAACAAAAAAAAAGGTCATTATTTTGAATAAATATCTTCTAATAATACATAGAAAACACCATCGTGAATTAGTGATTAATTTATAATTGAAACTTACCTAAATAATATATATATATATATATNACCTCCCTTATCGCCTTCTCAGGCATTTCCAAACCCTACCTCGTTGAATTATGACCTCTCTGTTTCTATATAAACTTCTTCGGAGCTCGATCGATCGATCTACATACGCACACTGTAACTAAGTACTGATCGTCGCCATTTCAAGAAACACAAGAAAAAAAAGGGAAAAGCGTATGCAAATTGTGAAGCAACTCTCGATAATAGCCACAAACTCTTGAAAATTAAATTAGATGAAAGAGACGGAAGCAGAGGAGGAGGTTAATTGTATAATTAAGAGATATACCTGTACTAGATCACGAGCATTTTGGATGAAGGCAAAGGAAATTAAAGATCGCGATCACGAGGAAACGATGTGAACTACAGCGAATTGGGCTTCGGATTCATGAAGACCAAGGAAGAAAGATAGAGATATATGGAGCATTTGAGTCCGTGTGAAGATATAGATATGTATATATATATATCTACGGGTATAAATAGAAACAAAGGTGTTTCGGCTCATTTTATACTCACGGAAGTGGACCCCGCTTCTTATATCAAAATTCAAAACTAATAAAATGACTGCATATTAATTAATTAATTATATAAGGATTTCAAAACGTATCAGCAGAAGTCACTAGAAGAAGGCGTTGGGATTAAATTTTCTTTCATTTCACAGCTTTAAGGAGAGAGATATAAGTTGTATTTATCATAAGATGATACACACAAATATTAATGAATGGTTGGCAAATTGCAGGTTACACAGGTTTGATTTGTAGAGCCAATATTATTAGGGCTTATTTTTTTTTTCTACCAATTGAAGTTAAAAGTTTAATTTAATACTTAATGATTTGAATTAAGTGGAAGTTAAATTATGGCTTAACAGATAATGATTTGAATAAATTGTTATTAAGGAGTTAAATTTAAGGCATTATAATATGTTCCAATTGTTAGGTCATATGGAATTATTCGTTTAATTTGAATAATAATAAAATACAGTTGTGTCTTTATATACTTTCTGTTGTAACTATTTGACATGTTGATATGATAAAAACTTCAATTGATCTTATAATATTTAATTGTTACGTTATTATATTCATATATAATATTTAATCTAGACCAAATAAATACTATTATATACAGTTATGGACTGAGAAGGCAGTTTTGTAAATACCACTCCTTAATATGTTGTGTACAAAAAAAATATTAATATTACCAAAATATTAATTTTGGCCACAAAAAATTCCAAAATATTAATAAATTGAATTTTTTTAAAAAAAAAATAAAAGTTTATCTAATAATTTCTCAAAGTTTTTTTATATTTCATAAATATTTAAGAAAAACAAATTAACGATCATAAAAATTTGAAGATTAAATAATATACTTGATGACTAATTAAGGTTGAATATATATTCATATGGTGATGACGACCAGTGATAGCAGATAAGTAGATGGCCCTAAAACGTGTGCGTATAAGGCTGTCGATGATGATGGATTAAGACGTAAAATATTTGAGAGAAAAAAACCGATTAATATCTATGGATGAAAGGCCTTTCTGTCATTGTATGGTATTTGTTTTTCAATTTATGGTTGTCACTGTATAGCTTGTTTTGCTCTTAATAAATTGTTGACTTTTTTAATAAAATAAAATGTATAAATGACAACTAATCATCATTGAGATGGTGTTTAACACCTTAACGATCACAAATTAACTATATATTAATACAAATATTATCTGCATTTGAATCCAAATTATGATGATCACTTAATTAATACAACTGTAGATAGATTGTGCTGATCAAAGTATGATCAAATTGAGGTTATTATTTATCCGATCAAAGTATCAAACCCATGAATAATAATTAATAAGTAATTAAGTCCCTTAATTAGCTTGGCCGTATAAAGACAAGCTTAAATTATGCGTGGATTACTAAGAGCTCCACACATGTTTGGCTGCTTTTGGTTCCATTAGTTCCACTTGCATTGCAACTTCATCACACACACATCATCAAAAGTTCCAACCAAAATGATAGTTACTTTATGAACATTTAATAATTACTATTAATTAGTCATAATTTGACTTCAATCTTTTGGTTTACCTAGCGTAATTGTACATATGACTGATGGGACACTTTATTTTTTGGAGTAATTGTACATATGACTAATGGGACACTTTATTTTTGGGAGTGGCTCAGCTACATTACGGTAGCTAAATTATTCCATCCACACCATTGATTTTATTTAAAAATCAACACATAAATTCATAGTCAATTCATCCAATGGTTAGTAATGGATACTTTAGCAATACTTTAGCCACTATAATTTAGGTGATTGACCGCACCCGTCGCTAGGTGATTAAAAATACAGGAAATAATGCACTATAGTGGTGCAATCCGAATCGATCTCTCGAGGAACTTTTGTGCAAAGTTTAATTGCAAACGATACCAAGTTATCACTAATCGGGTGAAAGCAAAGGAAATTTGTTCTTTGAAAGATTATTTATGACCTAAAACAATAATTAAAAAAAGCAATAATATTTTTTGGTTTTTTTATTAAAAGACTGAATTGAAAGGCAATAATAATAAATTAGCGATTAACTGAATTGAGAGAGTACCCGATAGAGCAATTGGATTACGCAATCATCACTACTAAAGATAAACGGAGCATCTCACACAAATCATCCTAAGGTCGTCACTAATAACTCAATGACTTAGGCTAACAATGTTATCATGAAAATACCTCAAACAAGATAAATCATAACAAGCACTGAAAACCTTCATTCAATTGATGATAAAGAAGATAGGAAACACAATCTTTATAACAAGTATCATTGTCAAAGCTATATACCTATAATTATAACCAAACTAGTAAAGACTCTAGGGTTACAATCAAGATATAATTAAACAATAAAACCCAGTTCCTAATCAAGAATCAGAATTCACAAATAGTTCTCAGGTCCAACTAGAAATCAAGAACAATAAAGTAAAACCCTAATTCTAGTGTGAGAAAAACTCCCTAATGGCGAAACCCTAGTTCATGCTTTGCTCCAATGCTCCTCCGGGTATGAGTGTTTAGCCGCTCATGGTTGACAGATGAACAACTTCAGATTTGGCTGCCATGATCCCAAGAAAAGCTTCACAAGATGATGAAAATCGCTAACCGAGATGTGGAATATGTAAAACTCTCTCTCAGCAAGTGTGTAGCCTCTAACTGACCTCAAGACCCCTCATATATGTAAATTTCGGCTTATTCCAAGAAAATCTAAGTCAGAATCATCAAAATCGGGCTTGGGCCTAACTAATTATAAGTTATCGCAAACCCGCTGCGGCTATGCACGACGGCGGTTTCTGCGACAAGATTTCCAGAGAGACCTGCCACGGCCTTGCCCGCGGCGGTTTCCACGGCGGTTTTTTCTGCAACTTTGGTTCTTCTCGGTTTGGTCCTTGACTCGTCTCCAAACATCCCTAAGCCTTCCTTGAAGTATTTTAACACTTTGGACTCCATTAAAACCTATTAAGAACATCGAAAAACTAAGTGAATTCTCAGGATAAAGAGGATCAATCAAATAATAAAGATTAAACCTGAAAAAACCACACAATTACTCACAAAATAGTCCAAATAATGTCAAACCTCAAGGCATCATATTTCATCATAAAAGGACATAAAAGCATGCAAATGAATCCCAAATGAATATAAAATACCCTAAAATGTCACTAAAATATATGATGAAATATTGTCAGATCAGTGATTCATTTCCTTTATTTTGGCATTACTACCAACTAGTATTCGGGTATATATAAATTGACCAAATTATCGTTTAAAAGAAAAAAAATTACTTTGATGAGACGTTTATTTTTTAGTAGTATGATTCACGTGTCAGTCTAACCAAGAATTAATCGTCACAATTGATTTAAATAGTATGTAATTTGATATGAGAGATTTTAGATTTGAGACTTATTTTATTAAAAGATTATCATTTATAATTACGTGTGCAAAATTAATCAAATTTAAATTAATTAGTTTAAAAAATTTTAAAATTAGACCAAGAACAAAAACAAACAAATGATCTTCATCTATGCATTCGGAGTTTGGATAAAATATAGAACCTTAGGTTTGTACAAGATGTTCAATGAATTATCTCAGGTGATATATCTATGAAGTATTGACATTTTATATTGATAGAGTATCATCGTGTTTGTGTCTGATACTTGTATTATACTCACACGGCACATATTTATAAATTTTATATTATAAAATTATTTTGTTTTATTTTCACATAACAAACAATAGAAAATAGTAACACATATGACCTATGTCATAGATAGATATTATAATTTTTGTTGTTTTTATTAAGACGTATAGATATTTAATTGTCAATATATAAATAAATATTGTGTGGTGTCATAATTTTAGAATTTTGACATATCAATATTTATGTTTCATATGCATGTAAGCTGAGATGTTATCGTTAGCTTTGAATATTTTATAAAGTATATAGATAATATTTTTAAAATTTAAATTATCAAATTGTTTAAATACTAAATTATATTGACTATATTTTAAAATAACGATTTAGGAAATTATTCATCTTCTAATTAATTTTTTAAAATTTTTTATTTTTTAAGATTAAAATAAATAAGTAGTGAGATGTTAATTACTTTTTTCAATAATCTGTTACTGTTTTTTAAAAAATATAGCATAAGATATATTATATAATTTTGTATGAAAGAAGACCAAAATGCTCCAAAATTATTCAATTAATAGAATATAAGTTATATATACCTTTGAAATTAAAAAGTTTAGTTTTAGATATTTTTAAAAATATCATGTGAAAATGTATTTAATTTTTATTGTTGTCAGCAATCTTAAGATTTTGTTTTAATTAATCTAAATTCGATTTGTGTCATACAATTAGTTATGGTAGAAGAATCTCTTAATGAAGATATATTCATAAGGTCTCGAACTCGAAATCTTAATTATTTAAAGAATACTGATCTCTTACCACTTAGACAAGGGATTTGATCATTTAAAATTCCTTTCTTTACATTTCTTGTGGAGTTAGAGAGAGAAAAGAAGAAGAAGAGAAATAAAATATAAAATTTATGAAATGAAAATATGTAAAATCATATTTTATCTTTTCTATCTTCTTTTCTCTTCTTTTCTCTCTCATACTCCACAAGAAATATAGAGAAATGAATTCTAGAGGATCCATTTTCCTCAAACTAACATTAATAGTGTTCACATTTTGTTATATATTACATTAGCTAAAAATTAAAAATTAATTAATTATTAGTACAACAACAAAAGTTCATTCATCTAATCGACACAAAGATAATTGAACTAAAGGATAAGAAAATACATAATTTTTTTTTTGTCATAATATTCCTCTCATTTTAAGTTTTAATTACATTTTTTATTGATTAGTTAAACAAAAGGTAATCTTTACTATTTTTCTTTTTTTATTATTATTGGTCATGCAAAATAAATTTGTCATGGGTTTGATTTTTATTATAAAATTTTTAAGTTATAACAAAGATATAAAAAAACTACATATAAATTTTGTCCTAAAAGATATATGATATATCATATACCCATTTAATTTATAGATTAACTAATTAAAGTGTATTAAGTATTTATAGAAAGAACAAATACCCCGAGTGGGAAGTAAATTTATTGCGTACTTCACAATAAGTGCATACAATGAAAAAGTTTACAACTTTACATACATATATAAATGGAATTAAAAGACAATGCTAAAAACAGGTCGAATTTTCAAGTATTTGATCTCCTCGATCTTTTTCTATATCTCCTTTTACTTATCCTCTTTCTCTCAACTTTTCTCTAATAAAAGAAAAATAAAAACCTGCTTGGACCAATGGGAGCCCTAGAATTAATAAGGGCCACACAAAAAGAAATACATGGGGCTACATGAATATAAAAAGAGATATTAATTAATGACGTGAGGAAATTTAGGTACACGAAGAAAGGTACATGGCACATGTCAGGTGTATCGGCAATTGTCCACTATCCAAATTAATTTGTCACTTGTTTTTTGGCCACTCAGCTAGGTGCATATATTTGACTGAAAATCTCCAATATTAACTTTGTCTCGCTCTCTTTCCCATTTTATATCGTACTCCCTCCGGTTCTATATATCTTTTGTTTAAGATTTTTACACACAGATTAAGAAAATGATTAGTCAACATAGAATGAAGAGAAAAATGAAGTAAAATGACTAAACTATCCCTATTAAATTACTTGGAAAATGTTTATACATTTATGACTCTACTATATTTAATAGGGGTAGAATGGTAAAAAAATAATTAATGTTCTCTTGAATTTATAAAACATCAGATATTTTGAAACAAAAATGATTTTCTAAAACACCAGATATTCAGAACCGGAGGGAGTACCAACTTTTATTTGTTTTTTCAAGATTAAATTACACTGAGCTCCTTTAAATTTTTAGTTACGAAATAAAAAATATTCTTAAATTTTAAAATTTAACAAATAAACCCTTGAACTTTCAACTCTTCTCACTTAAAACCTTAAATAGCTTCATTTTTTTAAAAAAAAAAAAATCAAGGGTCTTAAGGAACGAAAATTAAAAACTCAAGTGGTTTGTCTATCAAGCTTTAAAACTCAAGGATCATAAGTGAAAACAATTGAAAACTCAAAAGATATGTATGTCAAGTTTTAAAACTCGGTATTTTCTGTACTTAACTTAAAACTTAAAAAGTTTTAGTGCAATTTAGCATTTTTCAACTTTAAAAATAATTAATTATTTTTAATTAATACCTTTATAATACTAATTAAGAATATTTGTAATATATAAGCGCAATTAGATTTAAGTATTTAACCAACCTACATTTTAGAAGGGTATTAATACATTATCTCGTAAATTTTTAAAAGAATAAAGTCAATATTATGATTATTTTAATTTTTAAAGTATTTTATTGTTCTTTAATCAGAATTTGTAATTTATAAATGAAGAAAATTCATATATAATGAATTATAAAGATCATAATTAATTGTGATGGTGTACTTTAATTTGTGCAATTTTTATATCATAAATCAATCTTTTTTGCTTAATACATTATATAAAAAGACATATTATAAGTATTAGTTTACTCCAAATCAAATCAGGTGTCAATTATTGATCCAGTCAATCTGATCCAATTTTCTGAACTTTACTCCAATGTAAATATTCCCTTTATTACCGATAAATGCTTTGTGCCAGTGATATATGAATTACATTTTAAGTTGAGAGATTTAAGTTTAAGTATTTAACTCTTAAAATTGAAATTGTTAAGCGGACTTTGACTATTTGCTATCTCGTTCAAGTGAAGAAAATTCATGGTTATAAAAAAAAATGCCCCTTTTATTTATTATACCAATTAACACCCTTTTTATTCAATTTAAAGAAACAATAAGTACTTGAACATTTCGTTCTTCAATACATATATAATGACATATTCAGATAATTAAATATATTTGTTTAATTTGTTTAATAAGCATTCGTCATTCCCCATGTTAACTAACTTTATATTTCAGACATTCCAACAAAATATGGTGAGTTAAATTAAAAATTGTTCATAATTAATATTTTATTGAATAATTTAATGATAAATATATTAAATTCCTGAAAATCATACCATTGACATGGTTTTTTAGGTTTTTGTTTAATTTACTCTGGAGATCTGGACATTCCGGAAAGTGAAAGGAGAAATTAACTTTATATATTAGCAAGCTTTTGTGATATAATTAAGTGGAAGGTGCCAGTTGTCCTTTATTTAATTACCAAAGGGGAAACAAGAACCGAACACTAATTATATAGAAAATAAATCAATCAATTAATATGGTGGAGAGCAGAGCACCGAGCAAAAATAGAGTCAGAATAAGGGAAATAATTAAATATTAATTAATTTATAATGGAAATCTAAGATCATCCATCCATTATAAGCTTCAGGGATGAATGAATTAAGTTGCTGATAATCCACATAAGCAAAGCTGGCAATGGATAGGTACTGAGAGACTCTGAAACTTGTGTCTTAATTCTATAATTGCATAAATTAACGACCATGAGTTTAGGTCTTCAAGCTTTATATATACATATCATTGTTTATAACAGTGTGTTCTCAAAATAAGATTGGTACGGCTGAATCGGGAATTGACCAATAACTCGGTCCAAGTCACATACAAAATCCCTTAGTCTAAAGATCGTGAGTACCAGTCAAAACCAATGGTAAATCGTACCAATCTATTTTTTTTTTTTTTTTAAGTTTGTTGGTTAACAAAGTCAAATAATACTTTTAAAATGAGTTTGGTTAAATTTTTATAATACTAATATTTAACCTCGTTTTTGTCTACAATTCTAATAAGACAGAGAAAGAAATCGTCTAGAGTAACTTGTAACTCTGATTTTGTCACATTCAAACTTGAAATGAGAGAAATATGACCAACTTTAATTCATGAAATGAGAGACTCACTTTCAAGCTCGATTGTAGGTCAAATTTGATCTTATTTGTTGATAATCTCAACTAGACAAAGAAAGAATTCATCAAATGTGGCTCGTAAGTCAAATTTCATCACATGCGAATTTGAAATGAAAGAAATATAATCATATTCAATAATTAAGGACCAAAATAAAATTTTTGGGAAACATTAATCAAAGACCAAAATGGGACATAAAAATATTAAGGACTAAAACAGAATTTAAGATAATATTAAAGACCAAAATGAAGTTTTGGCCTATTTGTTATAACTTATAAGGCTTTTAAATCAAAATAAGATATATGATAAATTTATCGTTGTTTAACTAATCATGATAGAAATAGAAATATGAAAATGTAATCTCTTACACAATTAATTATTACATAAATATTATAATTAAAACTTATGATTAAAAAATTATGATAATAAACACAAAAAATGGAATACAAGTTTTTCTCTTTTTATATCCCGCCCAGACAAGTATTTATAGCAATCTAGATTTTTTATAGTACACTATAGGTGAAGTCCATAAGAATAGGTTGGAGAGAGAAAGTGGATCCCACTGATACTTTCTCTCTCTATTTGTTTCTTTTTCTCTCTGCATTTCACCTATAGTACACTGTAGAGAATCTAAATTAGTATTAATAGGTGCCATGAGTTCCCCATTTTCAAGCGCTTGATGGTCTCACAATCATTTAAGACCATTGCTCATGGGTGAATGAGTACAAAACCAAATAAAAATGAGATAAAAGTACTAATTTCGTCTCTAAACTTTACATTAATTGTTGATTCTGCCCCCAATTCTTTTTAATTGTCAATTTTGTCCCAAATGTTTTACATTTTGGTCAATTTTATCCTTTGACTAATTTATTTTTTAATAAATTAACGACATACTATATCATGTTTTTCAATTTGAGTTGAGATTTTTATCAATTTTACATTACATATCATTAGTTAGTAGTAACATAGATTTTATCGTTAATATTTGACTAAAATAAGAGCAAAGGATAAAATTGACTAAAATGAAAAACATTGGAGACGAAATTAACAGTAAAAAAAAATTAGGGACGAAATTGACATTTAATAAAAAATTTGAAGACAAAATTAATATTTTTGCCTAAAAATAATCTCCACAAGTCATATGGTAGATCAAAACTAGATTAGCCCCGTCATTAGAAAATGTCTAGTAAAGAAAGAAGAAATATGTATTTATCTTATATTATATGGCATCACCCCTTTCTGGTCGTCCATGTTTAAAACTATAGTCTATGAATTAAAAATAAGAGAAAATTTACTATTTGGTCTCTCTTTCTTTACTAAGTTAACAATTTAGTCCTTTATTTATTTTACATACATATTTGCGTGCCCGTTAGGGCACGCAAAGCCCCTAGTATATAATATTGGTGACATTGTAAATAAAATTAACATAAAAAGATCAAGACAAAAAATTGAAAATTATGACGATTTAATAAAGGTAAGGACGGCACTTACTCAGTTAAAACTGCATATAGAGAAATTCGAAAGGGGAGGAATGAAGATAATATAGGACCTAATTTCAATTGGTCCAAGCTGTGGAAAGCTAACCTTCCTCCGAAGCTCTCTCTTTTTATGTGGAAATGCATCCATAACAGCCTTCCTATTGGTGTAAACCTCCTAAAGAAGAATTTCAGAATTGAGGGGACCTGTGCTTTTGGGTGTGAAGTGATTGAGGACGAGTCCCATCTTTTCTTTGATTGCCCTTTAACTAGAGCAGCTTGGTTTGGCTCTCCGTTGGGGTTGAGAAGCGACCAACTCCTCTCAAATGACTTTAAGGCTTGGATTCAAAACTTTCTAGCAGCGCGCCATGATCACTCAAATTACAATGATCTTGTGGAACATGTCTTCTGGTTTTGTTGGGCCATTTATACTCATCGAAATGAAGTCAGATTCAACATGAAAGAGCCTGCAGCCGAGACTATCATCAATATCTGGTATAATCAAATTTTAAGGAAAAAATTCCTTGAATTTGCGGCTACTGACTTACGAATTAACCAGATGAATGACGGCCACACCAAGAATGATAATCGGATACCTTATAGGTGGAAGGATGGAGATATTCTCATTGCAGGGGAAAGATTTAAGAGGACAAAGAAAAATGTGTTTACCGCCTTCTGCTTCAATAATAATATGCCTACTTTACTGTTTTATTTCTGTGAGAATGACAGGTACCAGATGGAGGAAACTTTCTTCAAGGGTTTCAGACTCTTTCTGGAATACAGTAAAGATCAGCGTAGTGAAGTGGCTTCGATTGTTTGCCAACCCAGATTTTGTTTTAAAGGAAAGTTGAAGCAGCAGAGTCAACACATTGAAATTATTAGAGATGATATCATGGCTATGCTAAATCAGGGAGATGGAAGATGGAGAATTGCGGAGCAGAACCATGATCAAAAAATGAAGAACATATGGCCGTGGATTGATAGCTATATTGTCGGTGTCCAATGTTTTATGTAGTTTGCTTTTATTTTCCCCTTTCCTGTTGTTGTTAATTCAAAAAAAAAATAAAGTTAACAAATAATTGTTATGCTACTTTAACCTTAACCTCTTTAAGTTGGTGCGAAAATTCCTGTGCTACGTAAAAAAAATCCCTTAAAAGTAATCAAGCACGTCGTGCAGTGTTTAATTGTTTAATAATGTTTATCATTTTGTCAAGAAAAAGGAGTAAAAGTACTAAAATCTTACGACTTAAAGGAGATTAATTAATGAGACGATCCGGAGTAATTTGCTTCAAAGTGGTTCTCTAAAAATATGTCAGGTAGGTAGGATGTACGAATATATAATAGTATATTAGTCTGATTAATTACTATTTCATATGGTTAGTGTTAAGATGACGAATAGCTATATTACCTATCAGTCTATCACGCACTGTGTTTATTTTTTAATTTTTCCGTACCAAAAACAAGGAATTGATCACCAATAATAATGCTAATCAAAGGATAAACGACATCTGAAAAATAACCTATGATACCAATTAATAAGCTATTGGAAGAACTAATAGCAAATTAAAGTTAGTTCATAATAATTTATAAAATATCTGAGTTCTCAAATTCTACTTGACACTGGTGTAAAAATCTTTTTGATGGACGATTTGAAAATACCTTTATAAACACTTATTAAATATTTAAATTTAGAATTATATAATTTTAGTGAATTCTCATAATTCTATTCAAGTAAATTTTTTCATGTTAAAAAAAAGGTAGTGAGTCGTTTTAAATTAACTTGACCATCAAAAAAAGGTTGCTTACGAAAAAGGTGCAGCATTTAGGGCAGATTGCAAATTGAATACATATATATATATATATATTTATATATATATATATATATTGTAGCGTCTTAGTCTATAGTTACGTTGAACAAGGAATATTTGTGGTATCTGCAGCCTAAAGTAATTAGCTGGTTGATTTGCCACCCATTAATTAATAAAAACTGAAAAGTGTAAAACGCACATAGGCTTTTGTTTAATAAAGGAGTAAATCCGAATATACTGAAATATGTAAATTGGATGATCTATATTGTTATTATTTAATTCATATATTTCAACAATTCAACAGATTTACATTTCAGTGTATCTGTTCCCTTTTTTATGTATTGGCCGGGTCAGTCGAAGAATTATTGGTATTATTATCATTAATTTTACAATACCCCAAATCAAGTATGTTTCTTATTTTTAATATAATTATTAGTTTTCTTTACTTATTCGTATTCGTACCGTCTAAGCAAAGATTAATTTTATTTGAATTAGAAGTGAATAATTAAAGTCCTCTCAATAATATTAACTTCAGTATTTAAATATAAGTCTCTCAATTTATGGTGCAACTCGTTTTCTACTGTACCAAACACTTATGGGTGTTAAGTATGTTTTTTAAATATAATTACTTGTAAAAATACATATTTTTTTCATATAATGAAAAACATATTATTTATTTTTAAATAAAAGATAAATAAAATATATCTAAAGATACCTTGAAACTAGTTGAAACTTGAAACTTGAGATTGAGATGAGAAAGTAAGCAATTTGCAGAAGGAGGGAGGGACGATGACGTGGCATTGACAAATCACCGTAACAGATTCAACGCACAGCTTCTGTGGTTCTGTCCGCGACCATCTTCCTTCTTTCGTGTGCATTGCATGTAGAAAAATTCTCAAGTTCCATAGTGTACGTTAAAATAGTATAAATATATTTTTTTTACCAAAATAACATATTTTCAATGTTCAAATTTTATATTAAATTTTTATTTTATTTCTAATGATTAGTTATTGTTAGTTTTTTCAATCTTATAAATTTTATATTTTGATCGATTTTATCTTTTATTAATTATCTTTCATAAATTAACAAAAATCTTCATTATCTATTATTTCATTTGAATTAAGATTTATTTTTTTTATTAATTTTATATTATATATTATTATTTACGTAGATTTTATTATTAATATTTTGTCAAAATAAAAATAAAAAATAAAATCAATCGAATTATGAGACTTTTTGAGAAAAAATGACAATAAACAAATTAAATATTAAAGATAAAGTTTAAAATTGATAGAAAATTTAAAAATGAAAATAAAATATTGACTTAATTTTTTAAAAAAATAAATGTCTAATAAATAATTTATTCAATATATTTAATTTAATAAATTATTATTAATTATTATAGAGGGAACTTTATTATTTTTTGAATTCGTGGAACCAACAACATGTATAGTTTTGGAGGCCGCACCTAACACTTCACCTCTGTAGTTCCTAATAACACAACTCAACCCACAAATTGACTCAGAAACAGCAGCATCAACATTAATCTTAAAACAACCAAATGGGGGAGGAGCCCATTGATTAGATTCAGTACTACTAGACGAATTGCCACTAGGATTGGGTAAACTAGATAAACTAGAGATCTCAGATAAAAGGCCTCTAGTTTTTTCCCACAACTGAGTACCGTCCGCCACTAGAGCATCCGGCTTTGACAACTTCAAATTTCTCCTCTCCCACACCTTATAAATTGCCACAGCAAATTTACAAATATCACTCTGATCCTACTGAATCACAGTACACGAGAACCACTCAAGAAAAGAGTCAAATTCATGAATAAACTGTTTTAAATTTAAAGACTAACTTGTTTTTGTTGGCCAACTCATCTCCCATGTGCGTCCATCGGTCTTTCTGCGGAGTGCTTGACTGTTGCAACATCACATTGACTATTGCTTGTATTACTAATCAACGGCTTGGATCTTAATTTAATTAATTGGAGGAAAAAAATATATTCTTATTTTAACGCTTGAAGGAACAAATTTAAAATATACAATACTGATAAAATAGAAAAGGCGGAATCATGTCAAAACATTCTTAGATTTTCTATTAAAATTGATTATGATTAATTTATTTTATTTTAAATAAATTATATTGATTGAAAAAAAATGATAGATTTTTTAATTTAATATCCTAAAAAATGAAATTACCAGATTTAGTTTCTGAATGAAAGATGTATCATGTATCATGTAACTACAATTAATTTAGTCATTTTGTTAATAATATAAGGTGCAGCTTAAAAACAAATATGATTTGATTCTAAAATTTTTAAACTATTGTTATCAATTTAATATTAAGAACTTATATTTATTATTAAATTTAAATTGATATCCTAATAAAAGAATTAAGTTGATTTTAATTGTATTTTCTAGACTAAATTAATAAATCTGTCATTTTTCAAAAAAAATTTTTTTTTCACAAATTAAATGTATTCCAGAATTTGTCAACTTTCAAGCTTAAACATGATTAGAGATCTCTTGCTTGTGCATCTGGGAAACTTCTTCAAGTGGATCTGATTGGGCATTAGCTTATAGCAAAATACGTTGATCAAAGTTATAAATAGATGTTAGGGGCTTTGACAAGTTCTTGTTATATGTTATATGTTAAATTGTTAATTTTTTGTTAAATTTCAAACGCATAATAATGTTTTAAAATAACATTATTAAATTTTAAAAAACTAACTATAAAAACATCAAATATATTAGATAAGACATGTTGGTACCAAGTTGGGGCAAAGTGGATAAAAATATATTAGTTCAATTAACAACCCTATAACAATATTTTTGCCAAATTTCAGAAAAAAAAATATTTTGCCAAAAGATAAGATCCTGATCAAGTGGCGATACTCTATGACCTTTGCATCGAAAATATTTAGCATACTTAACATAGACTTTAACTATGAAGCATGAACACTGACACAGACATGGACACGGGACACGATACGGACACGGACACAGCGACACGTCAAACTCTCAAAATTACGCGACACGACACGGCATATATTTATATATATAAATAATTAAATATTCATAATTTTTAATGAAAAAATTAAAAATTACAATTTTTATTCATAATATATGTCATATCTATTATTATTTTCTCTTGCCTATCATGTTAAAGTTACAAAAAATTGATTTATATTCTAAAATTTATGGATATGTGTCGTGTCGGTGTCATACGAGTGTCGGACACTGACACGTGTCTGACACGGCGACACGCCTT
>QANZ01007292.1:69479-83129 GCA_003254925.1 Chamaecrista fasciculata
TTTTTTTTTTTTTTTTTCCTTTTTGTATTCTATAAGACTATAAAAAATTTCAAATTTATGATATTTGGTTGTAAATTGTGATTCACCTTAAAGAATCATATATAATAAATAAAAAGTAAAAGTAAAAATGTATATATAAATATTAACGGTCGTTTCAATTAACTGTTAGTCGAATCTGTACCAAAAAAAAATTGTTAGTCGAATTAAAACAATCAATTTTAATATATTCTTAACCAAACTAATTATTCGATTTAATTCGATTTTTGCTTCAGTTTAATTTGATTTGACTTGGTTTGGTTAAATCTTAGTTTGATTTTGAACACTCTACCTTGGATACTTGCCTCTTTTTTATCTTTTTGGGTAAATTACATTTTGATACCCTATGGTTTTGATCATATTTCACTTTGGTATCATGTGGTATTCCCTATTAACACTTTGGTACCTTTTGGAGCTATTTTGTAATTTTAACCATAATTAATTTTACAAAAATTACATATTGACCTCAAAAAATTTTCATAAAATTAAAAATAGGTCCCTAGGTACATATTATCTAGGGACTAAAATGGAAAACTTTACAAAAATTTTGGGGTCAATATGTAATTTTTGAAAAATTTGTAATGATTAAAATTAAAAAATAGCTCCAAAGGGTACCAAAATGTTAATGGAGAATACCACAGGGTACCAAAGTGAAATATGGCCAAACTACAAAGTACTAAAGTGTAATTTACCCTATTTTTTTATGAACAGTTGGACTTGGATAGCTTGCTCTTCATAGTTTTGTTTTTGAAATATAAAAATTTATACTATCTTACTTATGTTTTGGGGTTTTGTAAAGTTAATGGCCCATCACATTATGTGGTTCAATAAAAGCAATCAGGCCAGGCCTGATTCAACATTATTGTACGAAAGAAAAGGCCTGATTGGAAATTAACGGATCTGCTTTTTGCTTATCGGGTTGTGTCATCTATACAACCATACGAGCCGGATCATCCATCTACTATGTCATGTGGCAAGTTTTGTGCCATTTCTCATAGAACAAAGAAGGTACTGAGAAAGTCTGAATAATTAATTACCTCGTCTTCTTCATCCCCCACTCGCAAAATCAAAGATTCACATGTATTTGTAACTCTCGAACGATCAGAGAGATCTTCTACTTCTAGCGTCAAATTTAGAGAAAGAGGAAAGGGCGAAACAGAAAAAAAATGGGGTTGGGTTTGTTAGCTTCGAAGGCCATGAGACCCGCCTCAAGGATCCTTCATTCCTCGAATCCCAGAAGCTTATTCCTTCGAACCATTGTTTCCAAACCGGAGCTGCAGAAGCCGGAAGGTGCGGCCGCCGCACAAACTCAAACGGAGCCTCCACCAGTCGATCTCCCTCCGCGAACTCCGGTCGCCGGAGCTAGGGTTCACTTTGACAATCCAGAAGATGCCATTGAGGTATTCGTCGATGGCTACCCAGTGAAAATCCCCAAGGGTATGACTGTTCTTCAGGCATGTGAGATTGCCGGTGTCGACATTCCTCGTTTTTGCTATCATAGTAGACTGTCCATTGCTGGAAATTGCCGTATGTGTCTCGTTGAGGTCGAGAAATCTCCCAAGCCTGTTGCTTCTTGTGCCATGCCTGCTCTTCCTGGTTAGCTTTTTTCCATGTTTGTAGTTAATTTTCGGTTGATTCTGGCGCTTATCAATTTTTTCTTTCTTGGTTTGATTTTTATCTATCTTGAGTCAGATAGGTTGATGCAATTTATTGGAGTACAGTTTTATTCAAGAGTAGTACACCGTATTCTGATCACAAATTTTCGACTTGATTTCTTTTGTACAATTCCCGTGACCATGGAATTTTAGTTATACATTTTCTAATTTGACTGATGCCATCTGAATTTTATGCCATAAACAATCCTATGTCCTGACGGTTTTAGTTTGAGTTCTTTTCAACTGTTATGCTGACATTTCTATGTATCAAGTCTTTTGCTCTATTTTATTTGTAAAGCAAAATCTTTTTTGTTGATCTTGTCATCATTTATGAGTTATGACCATATTTTGCATTGGTATTTCCTCTATTGGTTTTATCTCTTTAGTCTTTTCTCTACATATAGATTACAATTATTGTTTTTCTGGTTATCAATAAATTAGGAGATAAAGTTATCAATTTTTGTATTTCCTTTTGGTTGTACCAGTAGCTTCTAATATATTTACTTTAGATTTATTCACAATATATATGTTTGCATGGGCTCCATTGTCTGTTTTCTTGGTTTTATCGGGGTAGTAACTTCTAATAAGTCCTTTCTCATTTGATTGTTGTTTATCGTAATCTAACGAGATTCTGGTATTTAGGGATGAAAATTAAGACTGACACACCTGTGGCAAAGAAAGCTCGAGAAGGGGTTATGGAATTCCTATTGATGAATCATCCTTTGGATTGTCCAATTTGTGATCAGGGCGGGGAATGTGATCTCCAGGATCAATCAATGGCATTTGGCTCTGATCGTGGTCGATTCACCGAAATGAAGAGATCTGTTGTGGACAAAAATCTTGGTCCTTTGGTAAAGACTGTCATGACTCGGTGTATTCAATGTACAAGGTCAGCATTGTGCAGCACTTCCTTTACTGATGATTTGATCATTTTGGGTTGCAAAGTTTTATAAACTTGCAAAGTGTTGGGAGGATGTGTCCTTTGGATTGGGTTTCTTGTCCTCTATCTTCTCTTGTTGGAATATAGGTGCCGGATAGAGCCTTTTTTGTGTGAACTAGAATAGAGTAGTTGATGCTGCTGGAATTGGTTTGATCTGTTTAGAATGTTTGGTTATCTGGTAGTTGTTTATGTTTCTGCTAGGTGGAGTTTTCTATTTGTCTTGAGATTAGAACTGAATTGGGTGCTTTTGATGTTCTGTTATAGAGTTTTGAAATAGAATTTCTGTTTGGCAAAAAAAACTTGGAAAATCATTGTAACTTAATAGTTTCTTTGAAGTTATTGAATTCTTTAATCTTTTAAATATTAATAAAAAAAAGTAAAAATAAAAGTAATTAATGATATTGAGCTTTTAAGTTATTGTTTTGATGGAGATATTAATGACATTGAAGTTCTATTTGATCTGTCTGGTTCTCATTCAATCGTTTTGGCCTATATCTTCTTCTTATTCTTCTTTTTACTTTGTTATTTTATTTAAATTAGTTGCTGCGTGATTATTTTGTTTAATTGTTTTCATGGGTTGCTGTGCTACGTCAACATTCAACGGAGTTGCTTATAATTTCTGGTCTTAGTTTGACCTTTTGTAGCTAAAATGGTTGCCTTTGTTGAGAAATCCATCATTCAGCATGGGAAGAACGAGCTTTGCCTTCTCACCCAAATGTCAGATGTTGTGTAAAACTGTAAATTTATGTGTGGTCTGAAGCCACTAACGGAAGACGTCTTTCATCCAACAGGTGTGTCAGATTTGCAACAGAGGTTGCAGGGGTTCAGGATCTTGGCATGTTAGGTCGTGGCAGTGGAGAAGAGATTGGAACATATGTTGAAAAGCTTATGACAAGTGAGCTTTCTGGTAATGTGATAGACATCTGTCCGGTGGGAGCGCTTACATCAAAACCTTTTGCATTTAAAGCCCGGAATTGGGAGTTAAAGGGAACAGAGACCATTGACGTTACTGATGCTGTTGGATCTAATATTCGAATTGATAGCAGAGGACCTGAAGTCATGCGTATTACTCCTCGTCTAAATGAGGTTAGATTGTGATAAAAAGGTTGCTTGACTGTTTGTTGCACTGGCTGGCCTGCTGTGATTGATTTTTATTTGTCCTATTTCTGACCTTTAGTTCACAAGGTCATCCTTTTTGTTCTCAAATCATAATTGTGAGTAAAAATTAAATGGTCATTAAATGATTCAAGCACTGTAAAACTCATTGTAGCAGGTCATTTATTTTTTGAGGTCAAAATAAATGGTCATTTTATGGTATTACAGCTTTTAATGACAGCATCCAGTAAAACTAATTGTAGGATGAATTTATGTGGAGGACTACAAATAATAATGATCTTTTATTAATTTTTAGTTATTTTATATCAGTAGGTATTAGCAATGTTTCTGTTGTAAAAGAAGATTGTTTAAGTAGTAGCACTGATCCTACCTTATGTTAGTAGACTGTGTCAGTGAAAGCAGTGGCGGAATTAGGGGGCCAGTGGGGCCATGCCCCCCCCCCCCCCCCCCACACACAGTTTGTATAAGTCCCCATATATAAGAAAAATTTTACAAAGAATAAAGTAAGTGGCCCCTCTCATTTTTAATTTCCAAAACTTGAACAAGGAAACTAAAAAGTCATTCTCTCTCATTTGCTCCAATCTTATCATATTATTATTTAATATTTTAGTTTAATACATAAAATAAAAAAGTCAAAGGGGAAACTCAAAAGGTCAAAATTTGGGAGTAGTCCCTATATATGTTAAAAATTTTATAAAAACTGAAGGAAGTTGGCCCCCCAATTAAAATAGATTTTTATTAGTATGTAAAAAAAAAAATATACATGCATTCTTAATTTCATATTCAACTTGATCCATGAAGAAGGTTCAATTTACCAATCGCCAATTTTATTATCTCTTCATGACTGACTCATCACTTTCTATTATTTAATATTTAATCAATTTAAATACTATTATCTCTTCATTCTCATTATCTCCTTACATTTTTTTTTGTTTTATATTCTTTTTGTCCAACTTATACATTTTATCTTATAATATTGATAATATATAAAGAAAAAATATGCCAAAATCTTATTTTGATCTCTAATGTTTACCTAAAGTTCTATTCTGGTTCTTAATATTTCTTTTTGTTCTATTTTGGCCTTTAATGTTTCCTAAAAGTTTTATAATTGGTCCCTAACTATTGAATATGTTCATATCTCTCTCCTTTGTTGATAACTCCAATTGGGTAAAGAAAAAACTCATCAAATTTAACACATAGCTCTAATTTCATTGTGTTCGGGTTTAAAACGAGAGTGATATGACTATATTCAATAGTTAGGGACCAATTATGAAACTTTTAAGAAACATTAAAGCCCAAAATGGAACAAAAAATTATTAAGGACCAAAACGAAACTTAAGATAAATATTATGGACCAAAATAAAATTTTGGCCAAAAAAATATTGCCCCCCCCCCCCCCCCCCCAAAACCAAAAATCCTTACTCCGCCCCTGAGTGAAAGTATAATATATATAGGAAATGCCAGTCGCCATGGTCCATATATGTTATGTGGAGGTTAGCTCTATCCATATATGTGGAGTATTTATGTCATTTTCTCAATAAAATTTGTAAAACCTTCAATTAAATGACCTCGTATCTTTTTGTTGTGACTAAGGAAAATAGTTCAATCCTCAATTGTGAGTTAGCTTTCCCTGAGTTTAGAATGGTTATTTCCTTCACACTGAAGCATGTAGAAGGTTTGTAAACAAATTTTCTTTTCTCATTGTTATTCTTGCATATACATGCAGGTTTAGACCTTTGGTTATAGGACATGTTCTGTTGCTCTTTGTCAAGCTTATAATTAACTTTTAACAACTATTGATCATAAACAGATTTCTGTTATTAATAACATAGCTTTCTTTTAAATGTTACAAGTGGTTATGATTTTGGTAAACTTATTAGATCTATTGTTACAATTTTTTTTATTGGCGTGCATAGGTCATTGGAGGATAATTGATTATTAGCCATCACGTGGCATGCCAGAACTGGATTGTTATAAAATGTGAATGCATATGCTATGATTTTCATATTTTATGAGCAACTTGTGGGCAGCCCATTAATAATTTGGTCCATTGGGGCCAAGTTCCTGTGTTGAGATAACAGGATTATATTCAGGCTGATTGTTCAATATTTGTTGTCCTTATGGGAAAATCATAGAGATATTTTAAGTGATGGAAGCTCTTTGTTTCTCTTTTGGGGTGGCATATGGGGGTTTTAGTTTCTATTGATAGTTTGTAATAAAGCTGGTTCTGCTTGCCTATGCAGGACATAAATGAGGAATGGATTTCAGACAAAACTCGCTTTTGTTATGATGGTTTGAAGAGGCAGAGGTTGAATGACCCCATGATTCGTGGCCCCGATGGGCGCTTTAAGGCTGTGAGCTGGCGGGATGCCCTTGCTGTGGTTGCAGATATTGCCCATCAAACTAAACCAGAAGAAATTGTTGGAATATCAGGCCGACTTTCTGATGCTGAGTCCATGATGGCCCTAAAAGATTTCTTGAACAGGATGGGGTCCGATAATGTGTGGTCTGAAGCAATTGGCGTGAATACCAATGCTGATTTGCGATCAGGGTATATTATGAATACTAGCATTGCTGGTCTTGAGAAAGCAGATGTTTTCCTGTTGGTTGGTACCCAGGTATGTATATCTCTGTCTTTTAAATGTTTTCATAATCTCCCCTGATAGCCAAATGGTTTCTGTATTATTTAAAGGACTAAGTTCATGTAATGTTACTTACATCTTTGCTATAAGTTTCACTAATAAAATTGAGACACGTCAGTGAAATTCTTTTACTGAGAGAAAATATATAAATAAAACCTATTGTTGGAAGAACTTTATAACAAGAATATGAGGAGCTTTAAGTTTTTTTCGTTATTGAAATGCCATTCCTTTTCACCAAGTTCTAGGACTTGGTTTTTACTTCAACAACAAACTGTTGCTCAATTATCTTCTTCAATTGAATTGATTTACTGCTTTATATTTGGATATAGATGGCCGGTTAAACTTTGTTGCTTATGGCGTCATTTAGGTTGTGTATTATCTTATACGTATTCAATGTTGCATTTGTAGCCACGAGTAGAAGCTGCTATGGTTAATGCCAGAATACGGAAGACTGTCAAAGCTACACAAGCCAAGGTTGGGTACGTTGGACCTCCTACTGACTCCAACTATGATCATCAACATCTGGGTACTGGCCCTCAAACACTTCTTGAGATTGCCGAGGGTCGCCACCCATTTGCCAAGATTCTCTCCAATGCCAAAAACCCGTGTATCATAGTTGGTGGTGGAGTTCTTGAGAGGAACGACAAGGAAGCAGTTTTTGCAGCTGTTGAAACCATTGCGAAAAATGGGAAGGTTGTCAGACCCGACTGGAATGGCCTTAATGTGTTGCTTCTCTATGCTGCCCAGGCTGCTGCACTTGACCTTGGACTTGTTCCCCGCTCTGAAAAAAGCCTTGAATCTGCAAAATTTGTGTATTTGATGGGTGCTGATGATGTGAACTTGGATAAGATCCCAGCTGATGCTTTTGTTGTGTATCAAGGTCACCATGGAGACAAGAGTGTTTATCGTGCCAACGTCATATTGCCCGCATCCGCATTCAGCGAGAAGGAAGGAACATATGAAAACACTGAAGGATGCACTCAACAAACATTACCGGCAGTTCCAACAGTCGGTGATGCCAGGGATGATTGGAAGATAATTCGGGCCCTGTCTGAAGTTTCAGGAATGCGGTTGCCCTATGACACAGTAAGTGCCATTCGAGCGCGGATTAAGACTGTTGCTCCTAACCTTGTGCACGTCGATGAGAGAGAGCCAGCTATATTTTCATCTTTGCCGAAACCAGATGTCACTGAGAAGGTGAGTACAACTCCATTCGGGGTTGCAGTTGAGAACTTCTACATGACTGATGCCATAACGAGGGCATCAAAGATAATGGCGCAATGCAGTGCTGCACTATTGAAGAAGTGAAGCTTGGATTTTGATTTTCTTCAAATTGAATTGCATGTTCATGCTTTTTCTTTTCCTGGCTGTGCAAGACACTGGTTGACCAAAGCTTCTGGGATTTTGGAAGTACCTAATAAAATTATTTTAAGCTTTTATATGTCTGCAATGTAAAAGCACTACTTGGTAGAACTCATGTATACAATTTGGATTTTCCAACTGATTGTGAAAGCTTCTACTAGAAGTTGCAAACCATTTTAGAGCCGCACTTCTCAAGTTATGTAGTGTAGATTCTGAGGCCAATAAAAGTTGCACATTTGTGATTATCTTAGCCACGTTGATTAGCCAAATTAAGAATCATGGTGAACGTCTCACGAGAATTTGTATACACTAGTAGGAAATATTTCTTTTCTCCCTACATTTCCATGCAAGAAGCAAGTTCTATGGTTGACATTTATAGTTCATATGTGTTTCTCAACCAATAAATTCGTATTTGAGAATTTGCTTGTCATTCAATCAAACATATTTTTACAGCGACAAAGATAATTCTCCTACCATCCATTAAAGCATAAGGATCCAACAAAGGAATTGCGATGTGTCACATCTATCACTTTGGTTCAATAGCAATAAAAAATATTCGTCGAGGGAAGAAAAAACTAGTGTAAGGCTGAGTTGAGAAGGTAACAATTGTCCAAAAACACACCAAAAGACATTCATTATTCATTATATATAGTCATATTCATACAATCTTACACTATTTTGGGAATACAAATCCACAAGTTACTTCTGCACCTTTGAATATGCAGAGATACCCGTTTGACTATATGAGTTATCCCAATTTCTGCCATCAAAATGCTTGATTTCTACATGTTTGAGAGTCCCAGGGTCAACACACCTGAATGTAACAGCAACCCCATCTGGGTTTGACCGAGGGTAATAGAATGAGGTTATACCACAGATTTTACAGAATGTGTGCTTTGCAGTGTGAGTGCCAAAGGTGTAAGTTGTGAGAAACTTGTCTGAATCCCCCAAAAGCTCAAATCTTTCAGCAGGAACAACGAAATGAGTATTGACTCTCATGTAGCAGTCTGAACAATTGCATTCCCATGCCACAACACTAGATGGAGCTATCACTTTCCACCTTACACTCTTGCAATGGCATCCTCCATTATGCACTACTATCTCTGAATCAGAATCAGTGTCCATCACAGCTTTTTGCAGATATGCAGGTAGCAACTCATGATTTAGCAGAGCCACATAATAAAGTCCATTAATTGTTAGAAACTTTATATTAAGCTAATTATGTATATATGTTTGAATTTGATGAACAGGACATAAATACTACTTTTAAATGGTGTCTATTGATGATTAATAGACATATCTTCTATTGTGAAAACTATTGAATAATGTCTATTAGGTTCCATAACACCACAAGATGAAGTACAAAGTAAAATCAGAAGATTCAAATAAAAGGCTTTATTCTATCCTAGAAGAGGCCTATATTTGCACATTTCCTGCAGGCAATCACTCTTGAAAGTTGTTCACACAGACTCAAATTCTATATTGTCTCTCTTCTTTCTTCATATTTTCTAACATTAATTAGGTGGGATTCATTCAGTACAAAGATGAACTAAGAAAGCCTTTTAACACACACACAGAGTCCGACATGCAGAAAAAAGCTCTAGCAGCAATTTGCAGGGTTGAAACAAGTAAGCATCAAACTAATCATAATATCCATGATGAATACAGGTTTGCGGCTATAATAATTGAAGATCTAAAATCAGCCATCAAATCAAATATGATAATTGATACAGGCTTTATGAGCTTCCAACATACTAATTGAGTAAAAACTTACACAGTGGCTCTTGTGAATTGAAGATGAAGAAGCAAGGAAGAAGTGAGTTGTGAATCCAGATGTTCACTTTCTGGTCGCCCAAGGCTTCGTATATTATCGATATCGAAGCTTCAATTGACAAGTAGGGATGATACTTGACGATTCTGAAACTTTTTTTTTTTTAGCCTGAACGATTCTGAAACCTTACCCAAGTCCCAATGCCTTTAGAAGTTGGATTATTTTATAGGTGTTAATTGAAGAGGTTTTAGTTCATAGAAAACCTACTTTCTTGTCACGGTTAAATGCTGAATTGACTTTTAAATTTTCTATCCTTAACTCAATAACAATTGAGGGTTAACAGTTCAGGGATTAAAATGTAGACAGAAATGTAAAATTGAGGGACTGATTTATATTTTCCTACAATTCAAGGATTAAATCGTTAATTCAGTAACAATTGAGGGATAAAAAGTAGGTTTTCTCTTTAGTTTACTAGTATGACAACTTTTTTTTGGTATTTCTATGGGTATTATTTATTAAACTCGCCATTTTTGTGCCAAAACAACAACAACAAAAACTCTCCGTTTTCTTTTACAAAAAAAAAAAAGATTTGCAGTTGCAGTTTTAGCTAAATATATATCGGTTATAAACTAATAATTTGATTAAATATGTAAATTTAGTCTCTAAGAAATAAAATTATAATATTTAGCTACTGAAAAATGTTATTATAGTCAATTTAGTTTTTTTATTAAAATATTAAATATTAATTAAAATTTAACTATAAATATAATTTTTAATCGTAATATTTTGTTATAGATTTAATAAATTTTTGAACACCATCAAATTTCTCATCAAAATTTTAATTGGTATCTATCGATTGAAATTATAATTTTTTAGAGACTAAATCATATATTTACATTTTTCAGGGGTTAAATTGAAATATTTTTTATTTTTNCAAGTCACCTAGAAGACTATGCTTCCATCAGACTTTGGAAAAGGTCTTCCTCATCTAAAAAAACTGCTCTTATGGGGCAATGATATTTCCGGAAGAATCCCAAGTACTATATCCAATGCTTCCAAGCTAACCATCTTAGAATTGCAGAGAAACCAATTTAGTGGCATTATACCACACACACTTGGTGATTTGAGATACTTGGAACGCCTTAACATACTGGACAACAAATTAATTGCTAAAGATGCTTCTGATTCTGAACCCAGCTTTCTTAGCTCTTTGACAAATTGTAGGAATTTGAAATTTCTGCTTTTCTCAAGAAATCCATTGCATATGAAGCTCTCCAAGTCCATTGGAAACTTCTCTGATTCTTTGCTGGGATTGGGAGCAGAATCTTGTGGTATTCATGGCAATATACCATTAGAAATAGGGAATCTAAGTCACTTATATAAACTATCCTTGACTAGAAATGATTTGAGTGGACCAATTCCTGCTACAATTGGAAATTTACAAGATCTTCAATGGTTAAGTCTTCAACACAATGAGTTGCAAGGCTGAATCAATGACAGGCTCTGTGAAGTCATAAAACTTGGCTATTTATATCTTGGTGGGAACAAGTTCTCTGGGGAAATGCCACCATGCTTGGGAAATATAACCACTTTAAGAGAGCTCTACCTAGACTCTGATAAGTTGATGTCACAGATACCCTCTTCTTTTTGGAATTTGAAAGATATATTGGAGGTAAACTTATCATCCAATATTTTAGTTGGAAGCCTTCCTCNTTTTAATATTAAAGTCAAGAAAGAAAGTGCTGTCGTACTCAACTATTTTTATCTCAAACATTTGTTTTCTCTTAATAAGAGTACGAATTATAATAGGATTAGGTCATTGAATGTCTAATTTATTCCAGCAAATTTTTATTATTAGCCTTACCTTTTTCACTCCCTTCACAGGCCCAATATTGAGGTTATGTTGGGTAGCCATCTTTTGAAGAGAATCCTATGTAATGTAAATGCATTGTAAATTTTGTAATCTAAAGATATAGAAAGAGTTAGAAGTAGAAAATATCTCAATGCTAATGATAATTCCGAGTAGGATACGTGTAAGGTTCTATAATCTCTGATTCAAATTCAAATATAAGCATGTATTAAAATGAATTTTTATTCTCGGCCTAGACTTAGAAAAATTTTAAAATAAATTATGGGTAAGCTATTAATGAATCTAGACTGAATTAAGAACTGAAATGTATTGATAATATTTCACACATTACAAATGATCAGAGGGATGCTTATATAGGCAAAGTACAGAGCAACTGATCAGCAACTAAACACTAACAAACTCACCTGAACAATAACTAACCTCAGAACTAACTGACACGTGTATAACTAATCCTAGCTGTACATACACGTGGCTAACCAAATACAGAAATCTGTTTATACCTTCACATCCCCCCTCAAACTAAGCGTAGTTAAAGGAACTATGTTTAGTTTGCTTCTAAACTTATTAAACAAAGTACATGAAACACTCTTGGTCAACAAGTCTGCTGTCTGCTCTTCTGCTGGTAGATGTCTCACTTCAATGCCTCGACTTAGCACTTGATCCCTCACAAAATGAAGATCTATCTCAATATGCTTGGACCTTGAGTGTAACACTGGATTAGCAGCTAGATGAACTGCACTCTGATTGTCACAATAAACTACTGGAATCTGCACAACTGGAAGCTTTAATTCAGATAGCAAAGCTTTAAGCCACATCAATTCAGATACACAGCTAGCCAAGCTACGATACTCAGCTTCAGTGCTGCTTCGAGAAACTGTATTTTGCTTTTTAGAGCTCCATGAAATTGGTGTAGAACCCAATAGAACACACCACCCAGAAGTTGAACGTCTGTCATCAATATCTGAAGCCCAATCACTATCTGAAAAAGCCATCACATTCAAAGAAGTAGAGGACTTTATGTGTAACCCAAATCCAATAGTACCACTAAGATATCTAAGGATCCTTTTTACTGCCTTCCAATGAGACACTTTAGGTTGCTGCATGTACTGACACACCTTATTTACTGCATAAGCAATCTCAGGTCGTGTTAATGTAACATATTGCAAGGCTCCCACAGTAGACCGATATAAATGCACATTATCAAAATCATCATTGCCATATTTTGTAAGTTTTTGACCTACTACCATAGGAGTAGACAAGGACTTAGGCTGCCCCATTTGAGCTTTCACTAATAATTCCTTAACATACTTATCTTGAGACAAATGCAAAGATCCATCAGCCAAATGAGTGACCTGAACACCTAAAAAATAATTAAGAGTACCCAAATCTTTGAGAGCAAAATTAGCATTAAGCTTAGTGACAACATCAGCAATTAAAGATTTTGATGAACCAGTAATCACTATGTCATCCACATAAGCTAAAAGAAACACAACATCTCTCCCCATATGCTTGACAAAGAGAGAAGAATCACATCTTGAAGCAGTAAAACCAAGCTTATGTAAAGCCATAGACAGTGTATGAAACCATGCTCTTGGTGCTTGTTTTAACCCATAAAGAGACTTATGTAGCTTACACACAAGACTAGAATCAGCAGAGATAAAACCTTCCGGTTGACTCATATAAACTTCTTCATATAAAATTCCATTTAAAAATGCATTATTGACATCTACTTGATGTAAATGCCATCCCTTTGACACAGCAATAGACAATATAGTCCTAATAGTTGCAGGCTTAACAACTGGACTAAAAGTATCATTAAAATCAAATCCAGGCCTCTGACTATTGTTGGGAAATCACAGAGGGAGCGCAGCGGAAGGGAAAATAAAAATTTTTTCCAGGGACTAAAACGTAATTAAAACAAACTCTGTGATTCCTTCCAGGATCCACTAACTATGTTTATACCAGTTTTAGGAAAGATGTTTACCTAGCTTTGATCGGTGACTTGTCGAATTTGCGAATTGAGAAGTCCACAGTGTGTCCTTCCTCTACCAGTAATCCACACGAGCAGTTTGGCAGATGCCTAGGTGCTAGCCTCCTTCACTTCTTCCTAAGTGAAAACGGGAACTATATCTATGGTTCTTGAGTAATCAAGAAGTGTTCTTGATTATCAAGATTATATGGGATTGGCGAATTTTCACTCTCTATAGATGCACTAGGCGAATTCTTTGGTCTAACCAAGAATCAATCTAAGTTGTGAA
>QANZ01007292.1:84387-94705 GCA_003254925.1 Chamaecrista fasciculata
CAAATGAGTGACCTGAACACCTAAAAAATAATTAAGAGTACCCAAATCTTTGAGAGCAAAATTAGCATTAAGCTTAGTGACAACATCAGTAATCAAAGTTTTTGATGAACCAGTAATCACTATGTCATCCACATAAGCTAAAAGAAACACAACATCTCTCCCCGTATGCTTGACAAAGAGAGAAGAATCAGATCTTGAAGCAGTAAAACCAAGCTTATGTAAAGCCATAGACAGTGTATGAAACCATGCCCTTGGTGCTTGTTTTAACCCATAAAGAGACTTATGTAGCTTACACACTAGATTAGAATCAGCAGAAATAAAACCTTCCGGTTGACTCATATATACTTCTTCATGTAAAATTCCATTTAAAAATGCATTATTGACATCTACTTGATGTAAATGCCATCCCTTTGACACAGCAATAGACAATATAGTCCTAATAGTTGCAGGTTTAACAACCGGACTAAAAGTATCATTAAAATCAAATCCAGGCCTCTGACTATAACCACGAGCAACAAGTCTTGCCTTAAGCTTTTGTAGACTGCCATCAGCATTTTTCTTCACTTTAAAAAGCCACTTACAACTGATTGGTGTTTTATTAGGTGGAAGAGACACAAGTGACCATGTATTATTTCTCACCAATGCATCATATTCTTCTTGCATTGCAGCAAACCATTGTGGTTGTTGAAGTGCTGCCTTGACATTTTTAGGTTCTGTAATCTCACTATCTGAGACAAGAAACACTCTGGGTTTTAACTTCCCAGTTTTGAACCGAGTCTGCATATGATGAGAGGGAGTCATCTGCTGTATCTTCTTCTTAGTGGGTTTAACAATGGGAACATCATCATCTTCAGAAATAGTACTAGAACGAATTGCTCCTGGTGTAGTATTGTGAACATCCTGAACATCAGTATCTGAAACATTCTGCACAGAGACATTATTAGAAGTACCAGCCATAGTAGGACTAACATTATTAACTAATGAAGGTACTGAAGAACTATTTTGAGTATGATTTGCTACACGATTAATTGATATTGGCAAGGCTGGTGAAGGGACAAACATATTTACAGAAGTTGGAGACACAGAAGAACAAGGATACTCTTGAAAATAAAATTTCATGTCATCAAATACAACATGACGGGAGATATATGTTTTGGAAGTAACAGGATTAAAACACTTGAAACCTTTATGACCCGCAGGATAGCCAAGAAACACACATGGAATGGATTTATAAGAAAATTTAGTAGACTGAAAAGGACGAGTAAAAGGATAACACAGACACCCAAACACATGTAAAGAAGAGTAATCTGGTTTGCTTTTATTAAGCATTTCAAAGGGTGAACAAAAATTAATGACAGAAGAAGGCAAACGATTTATTAGAAAAACAGCATGACAGACAGCATCATCCCAATATGCCATTGGCAAAGAAGCATGAGCAAGAATAGTAAGAGCAACTTCAGTTATGTTTCTATGTTTTCTTTCAGAAACTCCATTTTGTTGTGGAGTATGAGGACAGCTTTTTCTATGAATGATGCCATTAGAAGAACAAAATTTGGAAATAGGAGTGAATTCTCCACCTCCATCAGTTTGAATTGACTTTAATTTGGTATTATATTGTAATTCAGCTTGTGCTTTGAAGCGAAGAAAAGCATCATAAGCATCAGATTTTCTTTTTAACAAGAATAACCAAGTATAACGAGTAAAAGTATCAACAAACACAATGTAATATGAAAATCCATTAGAGGAAACACAAGGAGCAGGCCCCCAAATGTCAGAGTGTACAAGCTCTAATGGAGTATTACAAGTGGTAGAAGACAAAGGAAATGGTAACCTATGATGTTTACCAATACAACAAGAATTACAAAGAGACATATCAGTTTTTGGACATGAAACATTACAAGCTTGAAGCACCTTTTGAACAATTAAATTGCTAGGATGCCCAAGTTTATTGTGCCAAACAGAAAAGAGATTAGAAGAATGACTTTTATGAGCAATATTACAGTGAAACTGAGACTTTGGAGTGATTGAAGACTTGATCAGAGACTGTAGAGAAGGAAAGACATATAGACCATCTTGAATATGACCTTTAAGCAGAATCTTGTTGGTTTCCTGACATTTGACAAGACAATAATCAGCACCAAACTCAAAAATAACACGATTATCTTTAGAGAAACGAGAAACACTTAACAAATTATGAGTAATTGAAGGAACATGAAACAGAGGTTTTAAAGACAAAACACGATTAGGAGTGTGTAGCAAAGTAGAACCAATACTCTTAATAGGTAAACCAGTACCATCACCAATGTAAACATTGTTAGAACCACCATATTCTGAAGCAGCAGCAAGATTATTGACATCAGGAGTCAAATGACACGAAGCTCCTGAATCTGGATACCAGTTAGGATCATACAGTGCATCTATAGTAGCAAGAAACGCAGCATTCTTTGACACAGATCCAGAACTCGAACCAGCAACTGAGCCTTGAGATGCAAAAGGACTCACAAAGGAATGATCAAGTCTGAAATAGCACTGCCATGCCATATGCCCACCTTTGCCACACAACTGACAAATCAACCGATTGTTATTGTTAAAACCATGACCTCCACGGCCAAAACCACCTCTGCCAGCATTATTCCTTCCACGACCACGACCAGAAGATGATCCTGCAGATGAGGCACCTGCAGAATTCTTCGACGGATTTTGCTTCTTATCTTTGTTCAAATCAATCTGAGCTATGTTTGCTTGTAGCACATCAACACTCTTCTTTTTCTTTGACATTCTTTCTTCTTGCGTAAGCAAGAATGACTTCAACTCCTCAACAGAGAACGGCTCTTTTCGAGCAAGCATGGAGGTAATCGTACCTTCATACTCATCATCTAATCCTTCGATGACAGCTTCGATATGCTCAACCATCGTGATTGGAGCACCAATGGCTGCCAACGAGTCAGCGATCTTCTTGATCTTTAGAAAGTACTCATTCAACGACATCGCACCTTTCTTGATGGTACGTAACTGAGTACGATACTGCGTGACTTTTGCACGAGTATGAGTAGAGAAATGCTCTTCAAGCTTCTCCCAGACCTGATAGGAATAATCGAGACCGATCATCCAATCAGTCATAGCCTCAGTCATTGACGCAAGTAACCAGGAAAGCAACAAAGAATCTTGCTGCTCCCAGTTAACAAAGTCCTCATTCAGACGCCCTGCTTTCTCATCTGCTTCTGACAGGTAACGAAGAGGAATACATTGCGGACCAAGGATATACTTCTGCAATCGAAATCCTTTAATGGTAGCGACAACCTGATGACGCCATGAAAGAAAATTAGCTTCCTCTAGCTTCACCGGAATAGGATGATTAAATGTCTGCAACGTAAATGATGAAGACGAAGCAGAGATAGCAGAGGAAGAAGAAGGAGATGACGATTGAGTAGCTGCAGCCATTTCAGGCTCTGATACCATATTAATGAATCTAGACTGAATTAAGAACTGAAATGAATTNTGGTAAATCTTGAATTCTTGGACTTGTCTCAAAATGATTTGTCTGGTGGGATCTATTAATGAATCTAGACTGAATTAAGAACTGAAATGAATTGATTCTTATTTCACACATTACAAATGATACAGAAGGATGCTTATATAGGCAGTGTACTGAGCAACTAATCACTAACAGACTCACCTGAACAATAACCAACATCAGAACTAACTGACACGTGTATAACTAACTTAGCTGTACATACACGTGGCTAACCAAATACAAAAATCTGTTTATACCTTCACAGGATCCCTCAATCTCTAAAGTCACTTGTTCATCTTCAATTTCTCAATCTCTCTTGCAACAGACTCTATGGAGAAATTCCTTCTGGTGCAGTTTTTAGAAACTTGACAGCTGATTCTTTTTTGATGAATGAAGCTCTTTGTGGAAGGCCAGAACTAAAAGTACCCCCATGCAAAAAAGGAACATCAACAGCAAAACAAGTTTCCCTCAGGTACATATTACCAACATTACTTGTGGCAATGATTTTGGTTGTTTCAATCATTATCCTTCTACGAAAGAAACGACGAAATACTAATCTTCTAGTTGAGAAGGATTTGTCAACTTTAGGAGCACCTAGAAGGATTTCTTACTATGAACTCTACAAGCAACAAATGAATTTGATGAGAGCAACTTAATTGGAAGGGGCAGTTTTGGTTCTGTGTTCAAAGGGAAACTCTCAAGTGGAATGATGGTTGCAATCAAAGTTTTTAATTTTGATTCAGAAGTAATCTCAAGGAGCTTTGAAGTAGAATGCGATGCAATGCGCAATCTACGCCATCGCAATCTTGTGAAGGTCATAAGCAGTTGTTCAAATTTTGATTTCAACTCTTTGATTATGGAGTTCATGCCCAACGGAAGTCTTGAAAAATGGTTGTACTCTCACAACTATTGCTTAGATTTCTTACAAAGATTGAATTTGATGATTGATGTAGCATGTGCTATGGAGTATCTTCATCATGGCTTGTCAACAACAATAGTTCATTGTGATTTGAAGCCAAGTAACATTTTGTTGGATGATGATATGGTTGGTCATGTGAGTGACTTTGGAATCTCTAAGCTTTTAGATGAAGGGCAATCTAAGACACAGACAGAGACATTAGCTACATTTGGCTATATTGCACCTGGTAATATATCTAATTCTTGTCTATACTCTATACTCCATTTTTTGTACCTGTATTGTAATAATATACATAGATCATCCTTTCCTTAATGTTTGATTTTAGAAAGTCTTATTTGCATTAGACTGGAGGTTAACTAATTGTGTACTCATAATCACTTGCTCATAAATCATAATTTCTAAAACTTAAATTTCCAATGACTTGAATGTATATGCAGAATATGGATCATCTGGGATTGTATCTACAAAAGCAGATGTGTACAGCTATGGAATTATATTGATAGAAGTGTTCACAAGGAAAAAGCCAACAGAAGATATATTTGGTTCAGGTTTGAGCTTGAAGAGTTGGGTAAGTGAGTCCATGCCCAATGAAATAATGCAAGTCATCGATTCTAATTTACTATTAGAAGGAGATGAACATATTGGTAAAATAATGGCATGCACATCCTCTATTTTTGAGTTGGCCTTGAATTGTTGTACAGATTATCCAGAAAACAGGACCAATATGATAGATGTTGTTGTGTCATTACAAAAAATCAGGGCCATGTTTATCCAGTGGCAACGACGTTCTATTATGCATTAATTCTATATATAGTCTTAGTTTTTAGTGTTTACCAATTCTCTCTCTCTCTCCCTTTTCTTTTGGTGTATTCCTTCCGAACAAAATATTGGTTGCATTAATGCATTATCAAGCGATGAATTGTGTGATGTTGAGTACTTTTGTAAGTTTTGTCAAAACAAGGAAGACAATTGTATTTATTGTAATGTTTGTTATATTAATATTGTTTTTCTGATTTTTATGCATGAAAAAGAAAAAAAGGTAAGACTCTTATTTGTTTTTATGGATTTTCCAAATGCACATCAAATTTGCTAAATTTTATTTAAACTCTTACGAAAAAGTTTTTAAAAGCCAAAGAAGAGAAACATAAAAATATCTAGGACACTTCCGTGGCAAATTCTATTTTCATTATCAATGTGAAAGTTTTATTGGTAATTGATCTATAAGTATCTCTATAAACACATTCAAGAAACTTTGGTGAATCTCCCACCAACTCACCTAAAGTCCTAAACTTTATTATACTAAAAAAAATTATCTTGACTAATGAATTGGCCTTATGTGCTATGAAAATACCTTAATTAACTCTAAACTGGAGTTACAGACATTTGGTATATAAATTAATTCTAATTTTTTTTAGGGATGTAATTCCTGAAAATATTACTCTCATGATTGTAATTTTTTTTAGGAATAATTTATGAAATTTTATAAATATATTTTCATGTATTTGGTCCAATCATAATATTTTTAATTAAGGATGGATATTCTAATCTTTTTAAATTCTTAAAAAATAATCTTATATCATAAGAATCACTATAAGCTCGTTTTGAAAAAGTTTCAATATGGCGCTTTCTTTGAACCAGTGTTGTCAAAATCAAACCGGACAAAGACTCGGACTAGTGTTCGGTTTACGGTTTAATTGGTCGAATCGGTCGAACCATCGGTCAGACCAGATGATGCAATAAATAATTATTTTTAATATATTAAATATAAATCCTCTATAATGATACAAATAATTATTTTTAATATAATTAGTAATTTATTTTATTCTAAATATTAAAAGAACAAATGAAAAAGAAGGACAAATAATTATTTTTAATATAACCAGTTCGGTTATTTTGGTTGAACCCACTCGCTCTTGTATTCGGTTGGCGGTTGAACCGTCCGGTCCGGTCCGGTTCTGACAACACTGCTTTGAACAACACTATCTTTTCTACAGAGAATTTTTTGGTTTCTTAATTTCTTTCTTTAATATCTTTCCTTAATTAAGAATACTAAATGTAGACACATCTTTCAGCAGAGATTTTATTGAAAATTAACTTCTTCCACTATACTCAACTTCTGAAAGAATATAGTTTCAAACATATAACTACAATGCATAACTAGTGAAGCTGCGAACTAATATACAGAAAGCTTCACATCCTCAGGCTTTCAGCACAGAGAAATGACCACTTGAACGTGGTGACTGGTGAAGCAGTAACATTACACTAACATTTGATGTGTCCAGAAAGAAACCAATCAAGCAAACTATACAGAGGGCAATTGATCATTTTTTTTTACAAAAAGTAAAATAAAACTAGAATTTGAGTTCCTTGCTAGAATATATTTACATGGAAAAACCATGGCAGAACAAAAGCTATTACCAAGCATGTCATCAAGAAGTTACAAAACGGCTGTCCATGCTGGCATCCACAAAAGATCCTTGATGATGGCTCAATATATATCCTCTCGTTCCACTCCTCCAGAAATCTTCTATCTGGACCAATATCCGAAACATTCTTCGCAGTCTGACCACATATTTCACACTTTCTGTAAGAAGGGAGTGAAAAACATTTATTTGATTATATATTTCTTGACATGGGACCAGTTTAAATAATCTAGTGTTAAATAGAACCAATACAGTATTTCAGAATGGAAGAATTTATAAAGATATATTACAGCATTGAATAAATTTTCCAACTCTTTGATTCCTGAAGAAAGGCACAAGGCTGAGCACATTGAAAGTTTTATAAATGAACACAAGCAGCAATGCAGCATCACAATTTTCAAAAGTGAAGTATGTCCTCTGCGGCTATGCCTGTATTTGGAATTACCTTAGATAGAGCTCAGTGATAGATTTCTGAACTTACTAGTCTTAATTTATGCCCCTTATTGAATAAAGTATTAATGAACACAATTAGTATATTTGATAATCGTAATGACGGCTCCTAGAAAAACACCTTTTCACTCAATATGTTTTGGTGCTATTATCTGATAGTTATTAAACTAAGACTTCATACCACTATAGGCTTGGATCTCTGTCACAAACACTTGAAGGAATTAGCTAAACGATGCTTTGGTCTAAAGTAATTATTCCATCCGAAAGAAGGATACAGATGGAAACCAAGCAAACTAACAGAATTGATGGAATTAAAGTAGCAAAACATGAGCTATGAGCTATCAACTAGTATGGCAGAATTGACTTTACAGAGAAAACAGAGACCAATGCAGAAACTAAGAGAAAATAACTCTAGAATTCACTCATAACCTTCACTTTGATTCTCCCTTCTTTTTTAAACCTTTCTCGGTAACAGAATTGCTGAGATCCACCCAGTCTATGAGCAATACATGTTGTCCAGCCAAAACCCAAAAGCCAATACCTATAATTCTTCCCAAAGCCTATACTTTCTTCATTCTCTTAGGTATTAGTTATAAGAACTTCACCTAATATGATAGCTAATAATATGCTGGATGCAGCCATGAGAGCTTGTAGTTTTTTGTTAAGTTCTACTCTAATCAGTTTCCAAATAATAAGCCATAAGCCAACTCCAAAAGCCACGCCTTAAATTTATGACTCTTAATGAATCTAAAATTCAAGCAAAAGCAAAGCCTTGAAACTGAATTTAATGTAAAAATACTAACTATGCAACTTTTGTTATCCCTAGTTCTAGATCCCTTTTCAGATTTAGTCACCCTTTAGCAGATTGCCAAATTTCTAGAACACGAGCATAGTTGAAATCATTCAATTAACTCTAGATAATATCCCAACTGCCAAATTTGATATAAAATATGCCAAAAGAAACAGCTAGAGAGTTTTTATCTGCAGAAATTGATCCTAACTGAATGATAACGACATCAGCAAAATTTCTGTATCATTAATCAGGAAAAAGAGATAAGAAGACACAATCAAGAACTTGGTCAATTGTGTAAAATAGAACGCAAAATCTCAAAACCATCATCAATGCTATTGTATAAAGTATAAACTATCATTGAACTAAAATCTGAGAAGAAACACTCACCTGTTTCTTTTTAGCCCGAACCACACCTCAGCACAACGATCATGGGCGATGCCTAGCTCATCTTTACATGCACAACCAAGCTGAATTAAATTTGCACTACTAGCAGTTGCATCTGATGACTGGTCGGATTCTAGAAGGCAAATCCTACAAATCCTTTCACCATCCGATGACTGGTCGGAGCTATCACACTTCATGTCAATATTAACACATGAATCATCATCCTTTCCATTCACTTTCATGGATGACTTGGTTGTTCCAGATTTGTGAACTTTTGCCTCCAATTCTTTATTGTCTCTATTTACATACTCAATCTCTGGGTCAGCTGAATCTATTACAACTACAGCCTCTTGTATTCTCTCATTAACCGAGTTTCTTAAATTATAACTTGTTCTTTGATCAACTTCACATAATGTATCTCCCATTTTTCGCTGATCATGCATGCCCTGAACCATATCTTCATCAGGCCCATATTCTAGTTCCTCATTTGATTCTGGATCATCATGAATATCGCCTGAAGTTCTTTCTTCTCTAATTACACAAGTTTCCTCAACCGAAACGCTTAATTTCACATCTATCCCTTTATCAGCATTATCCAATACCTCATCACATCCTTGCCTTCTTCCGTGATCCATCAGACCAATAACAATTCCTTAGGCACAATTTTTCTTCTTTTCAAGGGAAAACCCAAACAAAAACACAACTACTCCCAAATATACAACCCCTAACAAAGATTAATTTAATTACAGGTGAAGAACAATGTGATCAAATGATAGGCGGAAAACCCATATATCTCAACAATCCAATTCATGCTTACACTCATAATCTTCAAATACTTAGATAAATCATCAAATATTTGAATAGAAGAACTTGGGATTCCTACCTGTAGATTTGATCGATCACCTCAGCCCCACGGAAACGAGCCCTAATAATCCTCGAAGCGAATAAAAATGACCTCAAACACGAAATTGCTCAGGAAAATGATTACATGGGGCTGTTTCGATTCAATCCCACAACGTTAAACCTCCATGGCTCGCTCTTGTGAGAAGAAAATCTTAAAATAGGTGAAGAAAGGAATTGGGAAAATAGTGAGAAAATGAAGAAATTGAGTGCAAATGAATCATCTGATAGAATGGGAATAGTGGAGATTCCAGTCTTGAAGAAAGAAAATTGGTGCAAAATACAGAGGGGGAATATTTTATTTGAAGAATATGATTTGTAACGTGAGAATCAATGACGACTGTGATGGGTAAAATTTGTATATGATGTCTGATCCTCGTGAGTGTGTCCACCCAGAAAAAGCTAGGCGGACGAGGAGTTTATTACCTTTGAGGAAAAGGAAAAGAAAACTTGGATTTGTTCATATTATTTATAGTTTTATAGTTTATACTCATTTCTCTATCAAAATCCAGGCCAAAAAAAAGTTCTCTAAATATTTTGATAATTTTAATTTTTTTTTTGGGTGTCTTGGCTATTATTGTCGTTTTTTCTTTTTATGTGTATAATCTTTAGAGTCTAACTTGTTTTAGGTTGTCTTAATTTTAATTTTTTATGGTTGATTGATTGATTTTGCTTTTTAAGTCTAAAGACTTATTTTATCATCATGATTAAGAAATTTTGGAAATTTTTATGGGTCAAGGGATGGAGAGCTAACCAATAAATGTTTGGTGTAATGATTGGTGAGTTACACAAGTGAGAGGATCTAAGTTCGATCCCTAGAGTCGATATTATTGGGAGGGCACAACCATTTCGTCTCTGTTACTCGAATGAGATTAATCTTCGCTTAAATCGTTAAGAAAAACCATGACATAAGGGGGGGGGGGGGGGGGGGGGGG